>CM041779.1:59979115-60156871 GCA_023374045.1 Limonium bicolor | reverse complement strand
TAATGCCATAAAGGCTCAGCGATAAACGCTGAGTACGCCAGGCCTGGACCCTATTGGTCACTTAATAGTCATGGTCACCATTATTAAGTTCGTTACATGCTTTACCGGTGTACAGGTATTTAAAGCTGTAAACACATGGATGGCGGTAATTTAAACAAGTAATACAGTCACTACATTTCACGCAAACGCACACCACAACACACAACACAATAATAACATTAACACGTGCAGCCGTTAGTAACGGTCAGGTTATTTAGTTAGTCGCACGACCCCCCGGGTCCTCATTACATCACAATACGTTAGTGGGTGTCAAGTTAGGACAACCCGAAATAATCTCACTTGGACAGTAGTCCCACGTACACACAAGGTGCTCACTGCCCTGATCATCCGAAGACTCTGGGACTTATTCACTTTGCCTTTGTAAAGGCGTCCATTTAGGTGGCCAAGGGCCTGGTGCCAACGGTAGCACACTCCGCCTGACGATCTATCTAGGCTCGATCAGGATTAACTAGGGAAAACCCGATACGGGATATCCCAAGAGATCTCTACGCGCGACCAGCAGCCAGTGACTGTCTGGATTAAGGTACATCATCACATCCATTCACACTCCACTGTTAGCTTTGTTAGTTAGATAGTCAGTTATAGTTTTAGTTATGGAGTACATCACTTAATTTGTTGGCTGCCCTATGGGTCTTACATGCCTAGAATTATTCTAGGTAACATTCACGTTCGAGTCAAAGCTCCGGAGACCGACAATGTCGTGTCTCATTCCTAAGTGTTTTACTTAGGATATAACTACATACTTATAATGATTAGTGTATTATGCCAGAGATAGGTATTCACAATCACATAATCCGTATATGTAGTTTTATATAAGTCGATCTATAGTCGACGTAGTATTAGTCCCGGAGGACGTTCGCGCACAATTAAATGGTGCGGGAAATTAAACAATTAAACATCACATATCACAATCACATCCACTCACATACATACATGCATCACACACGTTATACAACACACATATCTGAGCCCGAGGAAGTCCTCAGGACATCTCAGATCAGACCTCTTTACGTACCGTTCACCAAAGACCTAGGTTGCGCAGTAGACCACTAGCTCGCCGAGCGCCTTCGTCAGTGATACGGTCTAAATATCAAACATAACATAAGTCAATCCACATGACTTATTTAAGCTCGGTAAATCCGAACAGCACAAATAATCCCAACCTTTCAACCCCGGATTTCAACTGTTATTGCTAAGTTACAGTTATACGAGACTCGTTACTCATAGTACGTTCTAATTATCAACGTCCGGGTTTATTCAAATGAGTCGGTGAAAAGACACTTTACTAATAGCGTATTCAAATATCAGGATTTATTCCTTATACTTATGAGTATATGAATATACACATATTCACGTTTTATACTTATGTATTGTTTTAACCGTTCCGGTTAGGTAAACAAACATACATTTGTATTATATAGTTGCATGTGTGCATGCAACGTTATTTCGCACAGCATTTAATGCTCATGCACTAACGTTATATGATAGTATTATTTAACCATTTGGCATTGTACCATATATTACATATCACATTATTCATTTTAATAAACTATACTTTAATTTTACACTGTATGACTTATAGTATATGTACTTATTCTAATGTCATAACTTTCACTCTTTATATTATATAGTTTCCAACTATATCATATGCTCAGTATTTATATTTATTCACATATGCTTGCGCATCACATATATATATACACTTATATTATATTTCATGATTCATTCTTTTATATATGTCACATTTTCATCATCTTAATGTAAGATGATTATTTGATTTGTTGCATTATATTATGCAATTTATATTAAGAACTTTATCTTAATATTTTGTAACATTTCATGACATATATTTATAATTCCTAAGGTTCATTTTATACCAACCTTAGTTTATAAATTCCATTTTCTCATTAAAGATTATAACCCATAGTTTTAACAAAAACTATATTATTGCCGAAAGGCATATAGATCAAAATTCTTATTTTCATCAACCCTTACTTCATTATATTATAGTACTTATAATTATACTACCATCTCATAAATCTTATTTGCTTGTCAACTCAATACTGATTCCAAAAGTGGGCTCCTCAAATGGTTTCTATCTCTTCATCCGATTTATATGAATCAGCTCAAAGTATTTTATTTCTTTAATTTTTTTTTTTTATTTTTTTATTTTTTTGTTTACACTTAATCTAAAGTTCAAACATAGTATGACAATGTATGGAAATTCAATTGTAAGTTCTAGAACTGTCTTAAGCTGTGAAAACAGAAAATAAAACTGGAACTTAAAACTGAAAAGATGAGCAAGTAAAACATGTCGCAACACCTTTGCTATTATCAAGTTTAGTCACATATTATCCCCTTTTTTGTCTATTTTGTATAGCAGTATTAGCGGACTATAAAGCATTTTGGAACAGGTTGGAAACAAAAGCAAGAGCTCTAAACTGCCTATGTTGTTAAAAAAAAAAAAAAAAGAAACATAATGGCACATGAGTTTGGGAAATTTTATAACAGCAACCGTGGCATTTATCTCTCCGGATTATTGTACAATTCAAACAAGTTAATGCCTCTGAAAAGAAGCACACACACACCTAAGAAAAGTCTTTGTTATCACGTTCAGACTATTGACCATTTAAGCTTGTGTAACAAATGCATTATGTCTACTTAAAGTACTAAGTATAGCAGCTTTACTCAGGCTGTAACAGGAGTAAACAATTGTAGAACTTAGGAAATGGACACTTATTTAAAAGAGAGAGTACAAAACAGATGCTACATAACCTTATGGAGCAGTGACCGATGTAACAGTGCAGAAATATTGCAACTTATGGTCCAATACTGACCGTAACCCATGGCTCTACTCAGGTTATTTATTTGTGATTTTAAGCACTCAAAATATGCTCTTTGTATCTACTGAGAATGGTGGCAAAAGAAGATGAGACATAGCTCGAGAGTGTAGAGATATAATACACTTGGGCAATAGCAAAAACTGATCTGGAATTAGCAATATTCAAAGGAATTAAAGCTGCTATGACAAGGGCATTATTGAGCACGAAAAACAGAAGAACTAGAGTTTGTAATCTATCGAATCCTTTTCGCATAAACTGGCCTAAACAAGGTTGAATGAAGCCCAAATTAAAACAGGAGTGAACATGTTTTATATCATGGCCTAGGTTGACAAAACAGACATCAATAACAGCAGCAACTCACACTAATATTGACAATTGAAGTAGTGATAATTATGGGAACTGATAGTCCAATCATAGCATAAACTATACTGGATCTTAGTGTTCTATTTGAGATGATAAACACGCTCACTCATGCTACATCTTTCACTTCAAACAGTGACCGAACCAAATCCTAAAACAGATGGGGATATGCTTGAATAACACTCAAGAAAACTACCCAAGATGTGGCCTTATTAGCAGTAAAACAGCAGTAGAAAAGTGAGTCATTGAACTCCCATTGAAAACTGTCACATAATGAATTTAGCTGTGTGCTGTCATGGTGCATAATTTCAGAATTCATGTGTTGTTTTAGTGCAGTAATTGCTGTATTAGCATGTTTTTTTTTTCAGATGATTAACAAGCATTACTAGCTGTCAAATTAGATTACAATCGGTTCAGCTAATACACAATTTGTCCAGATACACCACAATATGCTCAGCTGCTGTCTAGCAAGCAACAAGTATCTATTTAACTAATCATGTTTATGAGCTTCAGGACAAGCAGAGAATACATTGCTGCTTACAGTTCTCATCGTTTGTTTCACCGAAAATATCAAATTTCTATTGTCATTATGGGCAGCGATGACAAGTTTGTAGTTTATATGCTTATCATTTATTTACTGGAGTGACAGAATAAATCAGGCTGATATTGTTGTAATAGCCAGAGGAGAAGAAGGCAGGTTGGAGTATATTACCGTTCTAAAGTGGAACTGTTTCCAGCCCCTCTTCAGCCTGGTGTGCAAGATGTAGCAGTCCAGAGAATCGTGTAACAGATCCAAAAAAAAAAATAAGGAGACTGCAGAGCATGCTCAGCATCAGACGCAATAGTTCCAGCGATTTGCTACAGAAAAGAATCGCAAGAAGGGAATTAAAGAGACCGTAGGTGAGTATCCAATTTGAATCTGGTATGTGTGATGCAGCAATCAATGATCTATGCACCCCAAACAAAAGGGAACAGAATGGAGGGGGTTTACACTGCAACGGTAGATATAAGGAGGGAAATGAAGATTACTTTAGTCCTAGTCCGAATCTGGTGTGCTAGCAGCAGTTCCCGTGATCCCATGAAGTGGGGAGTATGTACGTTCCTTGTTTGCCTTCATCTAGTATGCAGGGTGTATCCCTCGTAGTGCAGCAACAAGAAGAGAATGATGAGACTTGTTTCTAGTAGGTCACCACGTGAAGAGAATGAAGAGAATCAGAGGTGTAGAGCCGTATTTCTTGTATTCCAGTAGGCACCAGAAAAGAATAGAGACAACGATCTACAAGGAGAGGAATGAAGAGTAGAGGGTTTTTTTTTCTTGTTCGCTCAATTCGGTCTGAAGGTGCAGAGAAGTCACAAAGCACGACGGCAAAGAAAATGAAGAGAATGAAGTTGAGGCGGCTCTCCTCCCTAGGTAGGTTTACAACAGATAGTGTAATGGCTTATGAATTATTAAGGAAATTGGGTAATTATAAGCTGGCTGATATTTAAGCCAACAAGGGAGCATTTCTAACTCTTTCTAATGTTTAAATGGCTCTTTAAATTAAATTAGTATTTTAGATTTCCCCCATACTTTTAACATACTAATTTATGTTATGGTTTCATGTAATATTACATCTCACATGTTATACCCCTTTATTTCCTTATTTAATTTGTCATTTAGATATACTCTTAAATCTAAGGGTATATTTTATAGTATAATCAAATCGATTAGCTCTTGGTTTATATTAGTATATTCTTTAATATACTATATTCCATATAAAATACTTATGTCAATCCATCCATATATTATTTTCTATTTGACTTTAGAATTATTTATATAGGTTTAGGGTTTAATACACCCTTTTTAAAACCTTATAAATATTATACAAATACTCATTTACAGTTTAAAGAATCTCTTTTAATCATAAGGAATTTGTTTATATATATAAAGAATCAGACCATTTTGAATTATAAGGATATTTATTCCTATATGATAGGGCTTAGTAAGCCTTATAATTAGTCAAATATTTATTACATAATCCATAATAAGACTTACTTAATAAATCTTCTTAAAATAATGATCACTATTTACATACCATCTTAATAATGTCCTTGTTATTATTTTATGTACCTCCTTGTACATTATATAATATCATTGCTGATATTTAATTTCTCTATTTAAGGTGTTTAACAATTCCCTTTTTACCCATACATACGTTTATACAAAAATGGACAGTTATGGTTAAATAAACTCTTTGTCTTAACCTTCTCAAGATAATTTATGTTCTATTGTTTCTTTTTACATATTTAAGATATTTAACCTCTCATTAATCACCTTCATCTAATTAATTTATTATTAATTAGGGTAATTAATATTTGGGATATTTCACTTAGAGTACCCCATCTCAATTCAATCGTGGTTATCTCAAACTTATCACCATATATACAACGTTGCAGCGGAATTAAATACATTCCAGTACCTTGCTACGGTCTGACTAACAGAATACTGAACATTAGTACTTACAAGCCTTAACCAAATACATATCATTATTACAAACCCCTCAACTCCTATACAACTTACTAACTCAAAATACCATACGAGTGTACATGCACAACTCGTAGGCCACTGAAATACCCCAAACCTAAGTATGTTAAGTAAACATCAATATATGATGTAGTAAGGCTAAAATATGCCTTAGAGAGATTGGTAGACAATTTAAACCAGGGAAACACAAGAAAATGCCTTAATGGCAATTTGGGCAAAAATGTGCTCTAAGCTTGGAGTGACTTTGATTAGCACCCAAATACCATAATAAGTCTTTAGTAATATGCTAATGGACATTTTAAATCAATTAGCAAAGAAAACCAAGCTCAAAAACAAGCTTAAACACAAAATGTGCTTTAAGACTTCTTTAAGCACCTTTTTGATAAATTGTCTTAGAAATGGGTTTTGAGTGGCTAGATGCCCATCATTACCTTTAATTAACATTTGTGCTACTTAGTATCACATTAGGAGGTCTAAATCAATGGGAAATAAAAAATTTCACAAATAAGTGCACTAGTTTATGAATAGTAACCAAATAGTGCCAAGTTTAGTCTTTAATCACTTAAGTCTAATTAGTTGGTCAAACAAGACCATGACTTGCCTTAATTAATAGGGGGCCGATTTTCTAAGGGAGGATGAGTCACCATGAGTAGCCAAATAATGTTAGAAAAGAAGAGGGAAAAAGTAAGAGGTTACTATTTGCTTTTAGAAACAAATATCTCATATTTGCTCACCTCTCTCCTCACTTCTTCATTCTCTCTTCTTCCCATCGGTTGTTACTGCTCCCTCTTCTTCTTTTATGTGAAGAACAACCCCATGCCAAGCTCCATCTTCCTTTGATCACTACTCACTCATTTTAGCTCCAAATCAAAAACTAAACACATATATTCTTAGTTAGCTCAAGCTCTAGCTTTCTATCTTTTCAAAATTGGAAAAGCTTCATTTTGGAGCCATGGGAAATCTCCATTGAAGGGGGAAAAATAAGCTTGGAGGGTGTATTAGCTTCTCCATTCTCTTAAGGTAAAGAATATGTAAGAAAAGTTAGGTTCCCATCATTTCTTCTACATGGCCAAAAATTACCACTCATGGGGCCTTGTTTTTATGCCTTGTTCTAGCTTGTTTCATTCACCAAGGACTAGTGGAGGTCCTCTTTCATTCAATGCCCAAGTCTACCTTGAGGCTTCAAAGGTAATCATCCACTTTTATGTCTTAAAACACATTTTTAACCTAGGTTTTCATTCCTCAAGGTTAGTGTATTGTTTAACACTCATGAGAGTCATTGTATATTGATTAGAACATTGGCAAGGGAAATTTAAATGGTGGCCGAGATTCATTCATGAAGAAGGTCTAAGGACGAAGTTAAGATAAGCTTGAGAAAACAAGGTAAAATGCTTACCTAATGGTGGTTTAAGTTTTAAGGGATAAGTTTCAGGTGAGTACCAATGTAGCTTTAAGCTTACATTAGGTAATGGGTTATATAACCTAGGAAAAAGAATTTATACAAGCTTATGAACTTGTAATTAAGGAGCCAATGGGAATGAGTTGATAATATAAGTTTAAGGTGGATTTTAAAAGCATTATAACTACTATGAGATTGATGGGTGTAATTGCAGGTTGAAAGCTATTACATGTGGGAAATTCAATGTTTAAGTTTAAGTCATTTAAGGGCCTAAGAGCCATGTTATTTAAGAGCCTTAGTGCTATGCAATTTAAGATTATTGCATTATATTGAGTTTGTTGTGAATGAGTTGGTTTGGGTGATAAAATATGATGAGAAAGAACTTGGTGTGTGTGAAATGGTTGAATGAGGAAAACAATGCATTTGGGCATGATAATATACTAGAGAAGCTATGGCGAAATTTGAGTAGAAAACAAGTGTTTAAGTGGTGGAGGTGAGTAAATATGCCCTAGGGTTCACTAGGGATCATTATGAGGAATTTAAGTGGAAAAGAGTTAGCTAAGGAGTTCTTGAGGTTTATTATGACCAAGAATTGTCTATGAGGAAATTGGAGTTTAGATGGGTGTATTGAACACACCAAAGTCATGGTAAGAGGAATGGTAAGACTTGTGCAAAATTTGGAGGAGAAGGTGTATAATGCCTTAAGGTGATTTAGGTATGAACTAGGGAATATATCAATGAAAGTTTTGGGAAGCTTGTGTAAGTAGTGATGATGCCAGTAGTGGAACAATAAGGTTTTAGTTTAGATGGTAATGAGTGGACTTAGGTGATGGGAGTAAAGATTGAAGGTGAATGTTGTCGATTGTCGAGGAAATTGACTAGGAATGTATAAGACTTTAAGATCATGAGAATGGTGGGTAAATTGAGTAAAAGAAATATAGGTGTCTAAGGAGGGTGTAGGAAGGTCAAGGTAAAGAAGAACAAGGTTAAGGTGCTAAGAGGATGGGAAGAAATATTTAGGTATGTACAAGAGTTTAGGAATGATGAGTAACAAATGGAAAAGAGAGGAATTGGTGCATGGATATGCAAAGTGACTTGTGGAAGTTTTGGTAAGGTTACAAGTTGAAAATGTAAGGAAATAAGTCCTAAGTGTTAGGAGTTTTAATAGGATTGGGTGAATGTTTAAGAAGATCTTTGGAAATTGTTTTAGAGAGTTTGGTGGGAGTTCTAAGGAGAGTTTAAGTGCCTAAATGGTATTAGGACACATGGGGGAACTTGTGGAGAAGTTTGGAGTCAAATGGGAATTTAGAAACAAGGTTCTGGAGCCGACCGACCTTAGGGACCGGACCTGCAAGGTCGGCCGAGCTCAGTTTACATTACCGGAAAGAGTTTCTGGAATCGACCGAACTTGGGGACCGGACTTACAAGTTCGGTCGGGCTTGTATTTTGTGTACGAATTGAGTCTCTAGAATTGACCGAACTTGGGACCGACCTTGGCAAGGTCGGTCGGGCTTAAATATCCCACGGGGAAATCTCTCGGGAATGGACCGACCTTGGGGACCAGACTTGCAAGGTCGGTCGGGGTAAAATTTTCAAACGGTAATAGGTTCTGGAATGGACCGACCTTGGGTAAGGTCGGTCGGGAAGGTCGGTCGACCCTAAAGATGAAAAAAAATGAGAGAGAAACCTTAAGGAAGCTTAGTGGTATTAATGGTACCCCATTAAGAGGGCAATGATGAATAGAGGTATAAAGACCTAAGAGATTAAGTTAAGTATAAACTTAAAGGTTTAAGGTTAAGTTGTAAGAATAAGTTGTAGGACTTAAGAGGTGTTAGGTGGGGAATCATTATAGGTTGAGTAAGTTAATTAAGTTGAATTAAGAAAAGTGATTAACAACCTAAAACTGAATGAATGTTTTAGGGCTTGAGTACTTGGACTCCGGAAGAGAGTAAGAAACCGAACGACCAACGGTGAACGGTACAGTTCTTCTTGTGACCTGCTTGCTAACGAGGTGTCCCTCGGCTTGTGTGCTATTTGTTTTTGTGTGCTCACTAAACAAGATAAAGCATGCAACCGGATCATTATGTTTATTGTATTGTTGTGTGATGTTTGAAAACTAACACAACTTACCGTGAGAACTTACTAACCAACGCTTAGTAAGGATTTGAGTGAGACTAAGGAACGCTCCCTAATATTAGTTGTTATAAACCGAAAGAGGTTAACCAACAAACATGGTCTTGAGACTACTACTAACTGGAACTTAAGGGGGAGTGAGGAACCCGGGACTGACTCCGGTCATTGAAATACCCCAAACCTTGATATGTTGTTAAACATTTAAAATATGGTATGTAAAGGCAAAAAAAAGTGCCTTAGAAACTTCAGTGAACAATTTAAACCATAGTAAAATGCAATAAAGCACTAAGACACAGCTTGAGCAAAAACATGCTCTAAGCTTGGAGTGAACTTGGTTAGGACCCAAAGAACCTACCAAGACTAATTAATATTCAATTATGATTTAATAAGGCTAATTAAGTCCTTAGGAAACCTTGGTAGACAATTAAACCAAACAAAACATAAATAAATACCTTAAAGTCAATATGGGCAAAAATGTGCTCTAAGCTTGGGATAAATTTGTATAAGACCTAATGGTCATACCTATACCTTATAAATATGTTAATGAACATATTAAATCAATTACCAAAGAAAACCAAGCTTGAAAACAAGTTAAAACACAAAATGTGCTTTAAGGAGTCTTAAAGCACGTTTTTGAAAAATTGTCTAGTAAATGAGTTTTGAATGGCTAAATGTCCATCATTACTCTTTAATTAACATGTGTACTACTTAGTATCACATTTGGAGGTCTAAATCAATGGGAAATAAAAATTTCACAAATATGTGCCTTAGTTTGTGAATAGTAACCAAAATGTGCAAATTTATAACATAAGTCAATATAAGTAAGTTTATTGGTCAACAAAGACTATTATACCCCTAGGTAGAGATGGGGGCCGGCTTTTATTATGGTGAGTCACCAACATGTAAAAGAAATCAATTAAGGAAAGGAAGGAAAAGTAAGTAAAAGAAGAAAACTACTTTATAAGGTAAATATCTTGTAAAAGCAACACCTCACCACATTTCTCCCTTCCTTCTTCGTTTCACACGGTCTCCAACCTCTCTTCTCCCTTTTCCTTCGGTGATGCTACAGCTCAAGCACCATCTCCAAGCTTTGAACTCTTGTATCTTCTAGCTCCCTTTGCCAAATCAAATTCCAAGACCATATTTGTCTTAGTTAGGTCAAGCTCTACACTTCTTCTTTTCAAATCTTCAAGAACTCCATTTCGGTGCCATGAAGATTCTCCATTGTTGGAGCTTGAACTCACCTTTCCATGCCTTGTCATTCTCCTTTGCTTCAAGGTAAGGAAAGTCAAAGAAAATCAATGTTTCCTCTTGTTTTAGTGTGTGGCCGAAAATCACCACTTATGGTGCCTTTATCTTGCCTTGTTCTAGCTTCATTCCAACCATTCAAGGGCTTGGTGGAGACCTCTCTTGTTACTTATTCAAGTTTCCCTCTCAAATTCCAAAGGTAAATATCATTTTAGTGTATTAAAACACTTATGTTAAACTAGGGTTTGTATATGAGTTTAAGTGTGAATTCTTAAGCTCATTACCCATTATATGTATATTGATTAGAAAGTTGACAAGTGATCAAACTCCTTGCTGATTTTTGGTTCAAGGAAACAAGAAAGAAGTTTGAGAGGAAAAGAGGTAAACAAACTATCTCAATGTAGTTTAAATGCCTTAGGAAAAATGAGCTTGATTTGCTTAATAAAATACCTAAGGAGCCAATGGTGAATGACCTAGTAAAATGCTCTTAAGGAAACTATTAAAGGGCATATGTGTTGGTATGTAATTGCAGGTCAAAGGCATTATTTATGTGGGAAATTCAGTGTTGAAGGTTTATGCAATTTAAGGGCCTAAGAGCCATGTTATTTAAGGGCCTAAGTGCCAAGCAATTTAAGTTTATGCACTATATTGTGACGTAGTGTAAAATTTGGTGAGTGTGTGTGTGAGAATACTCTTGATGGATTTTAGGTGTTCTTGAATGAAATAAGGTAAAAACCTAAGTGTTTGGATGTGAGGATATACAAGAAGCTATGGCAAAATTTTGAAAATGTATAAGAAGTTCTAAGTGTTTTAAATGAGTTTTGGTGAACTATGAAGTGTTAAAAATGAACAAGTGTTTTACTAGGGAAGAAAGCATGTATTAAGGTGATTTAGAGTGATACAAGGATTTAGGTATTATCTTGGAAGCTCTAGGAATTCAATGAGTATTTTTGAGGAATGTATTAAAGTCTTGGAGAAGTTTGTTTAAGGTTTAGGTAATGTTGATATTCAAGGAATAAATGATGTTTAGGTAAGATGTGGAAAAGGATTTAGTTAGTAAGAAAATAAGTTTGAGAGATGATGTTAAGGTGTAGAGGAAACACCTTGGTATGGTGGTCATTATAGGTGAAATACCACTTAGAAATCTTAAGGAGGAAACATTCCAAGTGCTAGGAATTTTGTAAGAAATTTGTGAATGATAAGATGGCTTTGGTGTGTGATTTAAAGAGTTTAGTACATGGCTAAAGGTGTGTTTGATGTGCCAAATGATGTTAGAACACATTAGGAGGCTTAAGGAGAAGTTTAGAGAAAGTTTAACAAGTTTTGGACAACTTCTGATGTTGTCCAACCGAGTGGTCCGACCCAGGGTGGGTTGGACAGCCCTGTTAATTCACCCGTTGGAGCTTCTGGAATGGTCCGACCCAGAGGACATGGGTCGGACAGGCAGATTTAAAAGACGGAATCAGTTTCTGGAACGGTCCGACCCAGTTGTGGGTTGGATGGCCCAAAATATGTAAAAAAAAACAAACAAAGTGTGGTTTAAGTAGTGAACCCTAGTGAGTAATAATGACAATTTAGTGGGGCAAAAGTTGTATTAAATGTAAAAGTAAAACAAGTTAAAATGTGAAGTTATTTAACTAAGTTAACGGGGATAAGTTATGAGCATTAGACTTTAAACAATCATGTTACCCCGATGTTAATAAAAGTACATGTAATATTACCAGTTGTTCGAGAATCGTTCGAGGAACATAGGTGGATATGATAGAGTGGACTCCGGTGACAGGTATGATTTTCTTGCAACCTGTGTCCTACCGAATTACACCGGCTTGTATGCCAATGTGTTTTTTTTCTGTATGTTTGCCACGTTATAAGATAAATCATGAAACGAGTTTACAGTCGTTATTGTTGTTGTGTTTTTACGTGCCGATACCGGTAACCTCGAATGCGCATGAAGGGCTAGTTAACCACTATTAGGTAAACGTAAGAGAACGGTATCCGGTGATAACATTTCCGACCTAAGGAACGTTCTAACCACGGCTATGCGTGAGTTAGTCATGTGATGTTTGTGTGTGATGTTTGTGTGTGATTGTATGACTCTCCCTTCCCTTGTGTGTGTCTAACAAGACTTAACCCAATGTTTGTGATTGTTTATTAAGTTCAATGTTGAACTTCTAACAAGTGCTAACGGGGGAAGTGAAGAGTCCGGTGTGTTCCGGCCACGCGTGTGAGTATGGGAGTCGATGTCATAACCGGTTCGATTCTCTTTATATGTTATGGTTGTTTTCCAATTTGGTTTCCAACCTTCCCTTTAGCTTAACCAAGGCTATTTTACTGACTCACGTCGGGCCACAGGGGCATACTATGTTTATGTTTGTTCGGTGTGCTTGGATCACTATATCCGAGGCGCCTTGTGTTAACTTATCGTTCATTCAACGAGACGGTAACGAGTTATGTAACGAGCTTATCATGAGACTGGCAACATTCTCTAGGCTGCAAGTGAACTGACTATGTTTGGGCCGGTTCATAATGGGTTCCGTTCCCGCTATGTTATGTATTGTTGTTGTGCTGCAATTCTTATTGCGATGTGATGTGATGTGTTGTTAAGATGTGGAGTATGTGGATTATGGATATGAATTCCAGTTTATTGTAAGAGGCGTTTAAGGATAACCCGATTGGTGGGTATGTGTCGTCTATTAAGGAAATAGCTCCGTTAAAGGAGAAACACTCTAGGGATTAAAGATCACAACGAGTGATTTGTTAAGTGTAATTGAATTGGCTGTTTTAATGAGCCATTGTTGTGCAGTGTAATGTGTTGTGTATTTGTAGTTTACATGCATGATTCTGATATAATCAACCGCATGCTAAGATGACAAATAGTTGTGCGTGGCCCGGTAGCATGCGGGCTGCGGGATTACCATACCAGCAAAGGTGCTGAGCCCCTTGGGGGCCACCCTTTCTCTTCTTTCCCTATTTCAGGTACAAAGAGCTGGAAGCCGTTCGAGAGTAGGACGGGGTAGTCGTTGTACATGGGTAATCATTTAAGTTGTATATATGTATAGTAGGTGTAGTAAGACCGAAATTGTTATCGGCATTAGTTTGTGAATACTCGGTACAGTCGAAAGGTGTATATTGTTGTTGTTGTTAATGGAAAGGGACAGTAATGTGTAGTCGCTCGGGAATCTAGTCCATCAGACCGGTACAATGTATATGTAATAGCCTTGTTAGCGACGTGGGTGGTTAACGGCGTTTAACACCAACGAGTTAAGTAATGTGATGAAGTATGTTTTCCGCTGCAGTTTGTTGTTAAGTGTGATAATGTTGGATGGGGTGTTACAAAAAGTGGTATCAGAGCGAAGTATCGCTCTGATGACTGAATTACCGAGCTTTGGAAGTACCGAGTTAGGATTTTAGTACTTTGGGTTAAGGGTTGAGTGATAGCGTGAGAGATGCGCTAGTTAGGAATTACCAGTGTGTACTGGAAACCTACTATATCCTTCCCGCCCTCCACAATCCCTGTTTTATAACTTGGGAAGGAACGCCAGAGAGATGGAAGTCCTCTCTTACATGGGAATACCCGATCTGGCTGTTATTAAACACCTCTAAAGGTACGGAGAACCTGTCATACGGTAGATCCCAAAAACTGGGAATCTCGGAGACGGTTCCCATCTAAACAATGTTAACCGCATTTCATAGCGAAGAGTGAAGAATCTGTGTATAGAAGAATAGAATTTCCGGCAACCTGGGTCGACATGCCGAGCAGTCGAGAATAACCAGCTTGCAACGCACCGACCGTGCAACAGGCAAGAAGTGGATTAATGAAACCCGAGACGAGTGTCTACGGGACCACAGTTGCTAAATGATACACCAACGGTATACCAACCGACAAGGGAACTACAACGTATTGCCCAAACAAGAGACAAGTCTCAGTGACCACAACAAATGTGTGGAACGGGCTACGAAGAGGAAACAATACTGAGTAAAAAGGGGACTCCAAGAATGGGAGACACCCCAGTTAATAATTATCATGTGAAAACAGTGAGAAGTCGCCCAGAGGGTTAATTGTCAAGAATGTAGGATCAAGTGAGGGCCAACAAGGCCACTGATGACAGTGCGAGTAAAAACAATACCACAACCGGAATGTGTTGAACCGATAGCAGTTAGCATGACGCACTTGCCACGGCAAGTGCTGCTATAACAGGGTTGTTCGGGAAATTTATAACAACTACAAAGTACTTGGTAAAGTACCACGAGAATTTTTCTTTCAAACCCAGATTTATTCAAACTCTTTTCTTTTCAAAACCAAATTTTCTTTCAAACCCATACTCATTTTCTACCTTCTTTTAAGAACCAAACCAGAGGACCTACACCGGCCTCAGTGCCACACGGTAGGTAAGTTATACCCAGTTTACTTTTGAATAACCGGAAAGGAAACCGGTACACCCAAGGGTAACAACCCGAGGGAATGGATTGAAGTCATAGTAATACAACAGTGGATAGACTTTCCCTTGATTAAGTTCGGGAAGCACAGAATGTATATTGTCACAAGACAATACAAGGGAGTTGACAACAGAATACTTCACCTAGGCGTGTGACGGACACTACGAGTGTACCAACTGTAATGTGGGACGACCGCACTCCGATAGGAGCTTGTGGGCCTGACAGACCTACTTATGGGTTAGTTGGGTAAGTAGTAATGTATCAGCATGGTACCCCACATATGTATACGAGTAGAGTTCAGAACACGGGAGGTAGTTAACTCCGTAATACGGTCAGCAGTGTAAGTCAACCAAGAGCAAAGGATTACCGAGAATGGTTGAAGTAAAGGAACTCAGTTAAGTTAACGAGACTAAAGGAATTAGTGAATTCATTTTCAAGGAAATGTTTAAGAGTCAGGAGGTGCAAAGTGCACTAACTGTAATATAAAGACAGCGTATATGTCTTAAGGATCCTCAGGATAAACATGATAGCTAGAACGGAGACCCAGCCTGTGCATGGCAAGCAGATGCCTAATGTGGACACATTAATGTGCAATGGACGGGATGAAACCCCCAGAATGAGTACCTACACTACCAGGAAATGTCGATCTTCATAGAAGAGGATAATAAGCCAGTTAAGAACGCAAACAGCGTGGCTAACTGAATATCAATAAGTACGAACCTGATGTAATGGCATAACTTAGCAACACCCAGGAGCAATCCTTGAAGGGTGCTCGCATCAACGATAGTTGAATGAAATAACGTGACAGAAACACAAGGGTTGAAACTAACACCCAGTTTAGACATAAGTTGTCAGGAGACGAACTGACAATCCTAAGGGGCATCCCGTGAAAGGAAACGTGATGCAACAACCTTGTCATGGAGCCCAATATGACATCCAAACCATGTAATGTTGTACAGAAGTACATGTGTATGAGTAGCCTACAATGAGCAGAGCTCGAAGCAGTAAGGCTCATAAGCCACAAATAAAATGTGTCATGTAAATTAGATTGATTGCAGAAGTTTATGTTGTATGAGTGAATAGAGTGGAGAATGAACCATTGCATTAAGAGTGAGGATACCTCTCGATATTGTGAGACCGCAGGAGCGGTAGTAATGTGAATCAAGTTCAAGAAATATGTTAAGGATGGACGATATTATTATTGAAAGAGAGCAGTTAGTTTAGTAGTATGTGTGTATAAAGTGAAGCACCGAGCTGAATAATGCCGGCTTGTGACTCGAATGATCAATGCTCAAGGAGCATTCAGTAGTCATCCAAATGAATGATGAATCATAATACGAATGATGTAAGTATATGTGTGGAAGTTAATGTGACAGTAAATACCATTTAAGTTAGTGTTATGCAATGAGTAAGAGCACGGCGCGCAGCAAGCGACCGTTGTATAAGTATTGTTAAACGATAATATGGCAATTAAGCACAGTTACGAGTTAAACCCAATAGAGATACAATAGTAAGTGATACTAAACAGACTGGGCAATAAGCCAGTGGTAGGTACTATGTGATAACGAACTCAGTGTGGATCCCATTGCTAATAAGAGATTTACTGTCAAGAGTTTACGCCTCTGCACTCTGCATGACTGAGTGTTTTGGTATTGCACTTGCGCAGTAATGATCGAGTGGGATAGCTAGGAATTGGAAATATATTAATTGCGGAGGAATAATGTTATAATGGCCGATGCATAGGAAATGCAAGGCCGCACCAGTGAAAGAATACATGTACAAAACCAAATGTGGAGGCATGATTAACAGTAAGTGACTACAGTAGCACTAACTACCAAATATTGGTATGGAATATACCTCAAGTGTGGGAAATAACTGAGAGAGCACTACTATTAGGTAGTAGCTCAATCTCAACCGACAGCAGGTCGGAAGGAATCAAGTCAATCATTGTGAAATACATAGCAGTTTACAGTAAGTTATTAGAGAAGTGGATGGAAAGTTTTGAAACTCACCGAATTCGCGCACGGTAAGAGATACCACGCGTTGGTTGAGAAACCGTTATTACCAAAATAAAGGCGATAATTGGAGATGTACAATATAGTAAGAATAATGAATGGGGCAAACTGAGCCCTACAGTTATTAGAGTTTCGTAGCAGAAACTAGTGAGCTAGTGATTCAGGTGTTGAATGTGCATGGTGAACATGAGTGAGCGGCTAATTATTAATGCCTAGAAGCCTCACAGGCCAGAACCGAAACCAGTTAAGAGTTAAAGAAAACTCCAATGAGAATTCTTGGTTTAGGGACTAAACCGCCAATATGGTCAAGATCCTCTAACCAGAACACATTGTATAACAGACCGGGTGGAAGTTGAAACACTTCACGACGGTAGAACTTTTTTTTAAAACCAGTGATTAAGTGATTGATTACATGGGCGTAATCCCTTTTAAGGGGGGTAGAGCGCAAAACCACTTAGTGTGTATTACCGTACAAGTGTACGTGAACTATGTTGTGCATAGCACAAATAATTTGTTATGATGATTGGTGTGTGTGTTACGTAAACATACACATTCATTCATGGTTTATGATTTATTAACAGTTGTCTGTGATGGTACAAGTGTGGGGAGTAGAGAAACTCCCGGGGGAACAAAAACCCCGATAGTGTATAAATGTGAAACTGTGTGTTGTATTTTGATAAAATATATGTATATATATACTATATAGTGATTCATTAAAGGGTATGAAACCGACATAGAACCTAGTGAGAATAAGATTCCCTAGGTAACAGGATTAAAGTGAATGGGAATAACTGATAGACGAAGTTCTATCCCTTGGAGATGTTATGATCATGATTAGAATGATTAAAAAGATAGAAAATTGGAAATGAGTGTATTAATTGATGCTTGAAAATGAAGTGGGATGTGGAACTTGATTTGAATGCGATCAAGGGAACCTGTCATACGGTAGATCCCGAAAACTGGGAATCCCGGAGACGGTTCCCATCTAAACAATGTTAACCGCATTTCATAGCGAAGAGTGAAGAATCTGTGTATAGAAGAATAGAATTTCCGGCAACCTGGGTCGACATGCCGAGCAGTCGAGAATAACCAGCTTGCAACGCACCGACCGTGCAACAGGCAAGAAGTGGATTAATGAAACCCGAGACGAGTGTCTACGGGACCACAGTTGCTAAATGATACACCAACGGTATACCAACATACAAGGGAACTACAACGTATTGCCCAAACAAGAGACAAGTCTCAGTGACCACAACAAATGCGTGGAACGGGCTACGAAGAGGAAACAATACTGAGTAAAAAGGGGACTCCAAGAATGGGAGACACCCCAGTTAATAATTATCATGTGAAAACAGTGAGAAGTCGCCCAGAGGGTTAATTGTCAAGAATGTAGGATCAAGTGAGGGCCAACAAGGCCACTGATGACAGTGCGAGTAAAAACAATACCACAACCGGAATGTGTTGAACCGATAGCCAGTTAGCATGACGCACTTGCCACGGCAAGTGCTGCTATAACAGGGTTGTTCGGGAAATTTATAACAACTACAAAGTACTTGGTAAAGTACCACGAGAATTTTTCTTTCAAACCCAGATTTATTCAAACTCTTTTCTTTTCAAAACCAAATTTTCTTTCAAACCCATACTCATTTTCTACCTTCTTTTAAAAACCAAACCAGAGGACCTACACCGGCCTTAGTGCCACACGGTAAATACCATTTAAGTTAGTGTTATGCAATGAGTAAGAGCACGGCGCGCAGCAAGCGACCGTTGTATAAGTATTGTTAAACGATAATATGGCAATTAAGCACAGTTACGAGTTAAACCCAATAGAGATACAACAATAAGTGATACTAAACAGACTGGGCAATAAGCCAGTGGTAGGTACTATGTGATAACGAACTCAGTGTGGATCCCATTGCTAATAAGAGATTTACTGTCAAGAGTTTACGCCTCTGCACTCTGTATGACTGAGTGTTTTGGTATTGCACTTGCGCAGTAATGATCGAGTGGGATAGCTAGGAATTGGAAATATATTAATTGCGGAGGAATAATGTTATAATGGCCGATGCATAGGAAATGCAAGGCCGCACCAGTGAAAGAATACATGTACAAAACCAAATGTGGAGGCATGATTAACAGTAAGTGACTATAGTAGCACTAACTACCAAATATTGGTATGGAATATACCGCAAGTGTGGGAAATAACTGAGAGAGCACTACATATTAGGTAGTAGCTCAATCTCAACCGACAGCAGGTCGGAAGGAATCAAGTCAGTCATTGTGAAATACATAGCAGTTTACGCAGTAAGTTATTAGAGAAGTGGATGGAAAGTTTTGAAACTCACCGAATTCGCGCACGGTAAGAGATAACACGCGTTGGTTGAGAAACCGTTATTACCAAAATAAAGGCGATAATTGGAGATGTACAATATAGTAAGAATAATGAATAGGGCAAACTGAGCCCTACAGTTATTAGAGTTTCGTAGCAGAAACTAGTGAGCCAGTGATTCAAGTGTTGAATGTGCATGGTGAACATGAGTGAACGGCTAATTATTAATGCCTAGAAGCCTCACAGGCCAGAACCGAAACCAGTTAAGAGTTAAAGAAAACTCCAATGAGAATTCTTGGTTTAGGGACTAAACCGCCAATATGGTCAAGATCCTCTAACCAGAACACATTGTATAACAGACCGCGTGGAAGTTGAAACACTTCACGACGGTAGAACTTTTTTTTAAAACCAGTGATTAAGTGATTGATTACGTGGGCGTAATCCCTTTTAAGGGGGGTAGAGCGTAAAACCACTTAGTGTGTATTACCGTACAAGTGTACGTGAACTATGTTGTGCATAGCACAAATAATTTGTTATGATGATTGGTGTGTGTGTTACTGTAACACCCCAACCGTTAATCTCGTCATTACCTCTTAAACTGTTACTAATTACTCCTACTCACGCAGCGGAACTCTAATTACAACGAGGGGTGAAACAACGCCGTTAGCCACCCATGTGGCTAACCAGGCCTTTCTTTTATACCGTAACGGTCTGATGAACTGGAACAACCAAGTACTCATACAAATACAATTCTCATTTCACTTCTTTACTATACCGAGTCTACAATATACGGATGCCGATAACATACTGTTGACTCCGGCACCCTTCTCGGATTGTTCCTGGGTGTTACTGAGTAAGCCATTATATCTGGCTTGTACTTATGGTTATGTTCAGTTGCGACTTCGCCTTGCGGCTATGTATAACTCAAACTATCCCGTTTAGGGTTGTAATGTCTCCCGTTATTGGGTAGAGTATTAGTACTTTTCCTTTACCTACTTAATTAGGTCGTTATTCTCTTAGTGAGATATACTGTGGGAATTCTATCCCGTTTATCAAACATTGGTATGATCAATTAAGGCATTCATTATTGCTTACACTGGTATCCATTCCAGTTATTAGGTACTTTCCTTGATTCCTGAGACATATCTCATGTCTGTGCTTAATACTCTGTGCTTCTCGCACTTATTAACGCCTTATCCTTAGGTCCGTGACCTTACTGGATTCTAGACTCCCTTAACTCGGTAAGCTTCCTTGTGTTCTTCGATTCGAGGTGTCTACTGTCCTGGTTTGGATTGGCTCTTTCGTCCGTAGTATGGAGTGGGCTACTTCCCGTGTTCCGTACTCTACTAGTATACATACATGGAGTATCTTATTGATACGTTACCACTTACCTGACTAACTCATAATTGGTCTGTCAGGTCCGCAAGCTCCTTTGGAGTGCGGTCGTTCCATGTCTCGTTTGTGTACACTTGTAGTGTCGGTCACGCCTAAGTGAAGTATTCTGTTGCCAACTCCTCTTATATCATCCTATGATAACTTACCGTGATTCTTTGGTTTGGTTTTTTTAAAAAAAATTCATGGGTTTAAAAGTAAGCTGTTCATGGCATTTCAATGCCGGCTGATTCTTACCCAGTCCAGCTTCTTGCTGGCCGGTATGTTCTTTATACAGTGATTAGGTTGTTAGGCCTTTCCAAGGTTTCATTTCAGAATTCTTAAGGTTTTGTGATGCTATATTGGCTTCTCTTGCCGTCTTGGTACTTGCTAAGTACTGGTCGCTTGTCAAAGCTCTTCTTAGCTGTCCGTTATACTGCACTTGCCGAGGCAAGTGCGCGGTACAGGCAGTTTTGGGGTAACTCATACCGGTCACGGTATTGTTCACATTGTATTTGGTAGCCTCGTTGGCTCTTCCTTGATCCCCTAGTTGGATGACTGCTCCTTGGAGCTGATTGTCATTCATTTTGACACGACTGTCATTCCTTAGGTGCTTCTCCATTCTCGGAGTTCCTTAATTACTTTAGTTCTATGCTTTACCTCGTTGCTCGTTCCCACGTCTTTACTGTGGTTACCGAGGTTTAACTTATTTAGGTACTACTTTTGTAGTCCTATTCGGGTATATCTCGTAGTTATGCTCGAAGCTGTCTAAGCTATATCAGTGAAGTATTGCAACTTCTTCGGGTGCGGCAGGGTGGGTGCATCTACCCTTTGACTAGATTCTCAATCAATATGTATACCATTGATGGTATTAGTTAACTATGGCGGTCCGTAGACATGCATCTCGGTTCTTGTTGTTATCATCATTGCTTCTCATTAATCCGCCTTCTTGCACGGTTAGTGCTTTCTTCTTGCTACTGCTCGACTAGCTAGGTTCTCGCGACTGCTAAGCATGTCGCCCCAGGCTGCCACAAATTTTGGTCTCCTTGGATTAGGATGTCTCGATCTCCCGCCTTTAAGTGCGGTTATTGTCGTTCCAACGGGATCCATCCCCGGGGTTTCCGGTTCTCAGGATCTACCGCGTGACAGATTCTGGTTCATATTGATACATTAATTAAGTGCCAGATCTGGTTTCCCCGTCTCTCTGACGTTCTTTCCCAAGCTTTTAATACGGGGGTTGTGGAGGGCGGGTATGGTATTGTAGGTATCCAGATCATACTGGAAGTTCCTAACTAGCGCATCTCTCACGCTACCACTCAACCCTTAGCCCTAAGTCTCTATATCCTAACTCGGTATTTCCTCAGCTCGGTATTTCCAGTCATCAGAGCGATACTTCGCTCTGATACCATTTTTGTAACACCCCAACCGTTAATCTCGTCATTACCTCTTAAACTGTTACTAATTACTCCTACTCACGCAGCGGAACTCTAATTACAACGAGGGGTGAAACAACGCCGTTAGCCACCCATGTGGCTAACCAGGCCTTTCTTATATACCGTAACGGTCTGATGAACTGGAACAACCGAGTACTCATACAAATACAATTCTCATTTCACTTCTTTACTATACCGAGTCTACAATATACGGATGCCGATAACATACTCGGGCTTACACCTCATTTAAATGCATAAGTAATTACAATCTAACTACCCATGCTCACAGCAGTCCCCGTCCTACTCTCTCGAACGGTGGTCAGCTTCAAGTACCTGCACACTAAAAACGTTCCCCCTAGGGGGTCAGCTTACGCTGCGCATGAAATTCGCATATACCGCGTGCTAACCGCGGTACACCGACTACTTTGGGTCGGACATACATGGAGTTCATTTTAATCAAACAACATGCATCATGGCAATACAATATATTTGTATATCACGCAAGGAATCTACATCCAATCACGGAACACGGTTCCTAACTAACATAACAATGTTGTTAGTGGTAACTGGTTACTCTTAGGCATTGAGGGTTATTCCTCACTATGCCTTGTTTACTTATTCAATACCTCACCCGCTCTCTCGGGTTACTTATTCGTATACACACCCATTCTCTTGGGCTACTCATTCTTATACTTACCCATTCTCTCGGGTTACTCATACATATACTCACCCCTCTCTCTCGGGTTATTTATACTCGTTATCTCACCCACACTCTTGGGTTATTCATACTCAAGCTCTTGTAGATTCTCGAGACACTACAGGTCTCCTACGTCACGCTTGTTACTCTTATTACATACTTAAGCCAAAACTCATGGCTCTCTAGCATAGTCTTACTTTCCCGGTTTCGACCCTACTCTGGGTCTAGCATGGTGGGAAGGTTCAACTAGCTCACGGAACTCTCTCTTAGTTCCTATCTCTTTTACTTAGGTCCGACTACTCTCGGACTACTCTCGTTCCCGTACACTCCTCTCTCGGAGTTATGATAATATCATGTATATTAGTCTAGAAGCACCATTCTCAATGTTTCTAATGACTTTGGGAACTTTACTTAAATTCGGGTAATCTTAGGTTTAAGGGTTACCCTCACAATCATATGATTATACATTAGGATATTTTCTTATACCGGGTAAAATTCCTCATATAAGAGGTCGACCGTATCTCAAGGGAGTCACATAGTCCCTTAGGTCTCCTTTACCTTCCTTATATGTTTACATTATTGGACTAACTTGATCCTCTCGATGGAGGTTCATTCATTTCTCCACTCATATTTATTCCGTGGATTGTTTCAGTAAGGTTTACTAACCGTTATCGGGTATTTACTCAACCCGTACATCTCCTCACATTCTAGGGAGTTCATATGTTTGCGTTATCGTTATACTTTAATCGATAGCTTGTGTGTGTTTGCATATTTTCGTTATCATACGCATCGTTCCGTTCTACGGATCTCTAGCCGAACGTTACTCACTATGAGTCGGTCTTTACACTATGTTAGACCACACCGGCATACAAGTATGTTAGTTCATTCAACATACAACAAGACATACATAATCAAACAAGGGATTATTTTCATGCTTTAGTCTTGATTAAGCCGGCACACAAACACACAAATCAGAGTAACTCGGTTAGCATACGGGGCATGAGAAAATCATACCTTTCACCGGGGTTTTTCACTTTTACCGTGTCATCTCACCGTCCTCGGGTCACGCACGACTCTCTGATAATGTTTCAAACATTATTATTAATACTAAGCTTATACGGAACATAATTAAATGTTACTCCCGTAGTTACCCCGTTATCCCGTTATCTCGGTTTCACTTTTGTTACTTAAAGCTCTCACTTCTCAAGCACTTCTAACACTTTCTAACACTTCTTAGGGCCTTTACATCTCACCAAACAAGGCCTTAACATCTTATAACAACATTAACATTCAAACCCCCATCATTTACAACCTACACAACACACCTAACTGGTCTTAAACAACCTCACACCCTCTTTACTAGGTAATTACCATTTTTAGGCATCATTTCCCAACTTAAAACAACATTTTTGGTCCGTATAGTGGCCTGTCCGAACTTGTGTCCGAACTTCCAAGTTCGGACGCAAGCCGTGACTTTAGACAGAAAACAGGCACACGTCCGAACTTGTGTCCGGACTTCGGAAGTTCGGACGTGAGTCGAGAGAAATTCATCACAGAAGTCCATGCGTCCGAACATGTGTCCGGACTTCCCAAGTTCGGACACAGTTCGAGGATAATTCTACGGAAGAAATAGGTACGTCCGAACTTGTGTCCGGACTTCCCAAGTTCGGACACAGTTCGAGAATGAAAAATTTCCTAACCAACAGAGCCTGTCCGAACTTCCATGTCCGGACGGAAGTTCGGACAAGGCAAAATCCTCACTTTCCAAGCCTTTAAACACTTAGCCAAATTTCTCCAAAACTTCCAACATTGTGCACACCTCTTACCAAGTTTCATGACTCACTCTTAAGGCCTTAAATCTACTTTGTTTTCTACAACTCTTCAAGCATTTAAACCACCTCTTTTGCCACAGATTTTGCACAAATCTCTCACCTTTACACAAGTATTCCCATGGTGATTTTCTAAGCCAATTAAATCTCCTCCAACACCTAGTTTCTCTAGGTCTTTCCTCTACTCGAACATCACTTAAACCACTTAGGTTTCCACATAAATTTTGCCATAACTTGGCTACTTCTCCAACATTGCCCAAAGCTCATACCACCATTTAAATCATCCTAAAACTAGCCAAACCACAAGGGTTCTATCAGCACTCAATATTTCCTCATTAATCAAGCAAAACTCATTAAACACCATAAAGCATAATTCATCATATACATAGCTCCCAAAACAAGCATTAACTCACAAAGGCTTCTCACTTGCATTATTTCTAAGCAAGAACCTTATCACCACAACTCAAGTGGGGTTCATTCATTTTAATTACCCTTCCCAAATTCTAATACATATAGAATATACATTGGGTTGGTTCCTTACCTTTCATTCTCTTAAATTTCCTTTTGAAAGTTCTTCTCCTCTTCTCCTTTTCTCTTCTCCCAAAATCGGTCAAAGACCATGGAATTACCCATCTCCATGTCAATGTTCAAAGCAAGAAATGAGTTTAAGTAAAAACACTTAACCTCATTAATTTAAAATGCTTAAAGCTCTAAAATTGGTGATTACCTTGAAACCCTAAGGGGGTTTTGATCAAGAATCAAAGAGTAACTCCCTCCAAGCTTTTAGGGATTGAAACAATGCTCATGAGAAATAAACAAGGCTCCATTAGAGACCAAAATCGGTCAAGGTACAAGATGGAGAAAACAAGACTTTTTCATGGATCTTTACCTTGCTAGAAAGGGGAAGCTTCAAGCTTTAAGATTATGTGCTTTTCTCCTCAAATGGCCAACACCCACGAAAATGAAACTCACCATTTTCGAGTTTTGAAAAGAGAGGATCGTAGAGGGTGATGAGAGGATCGCAAATATGTACTTATTTTGAATTCGGAGCAAGGATGAAGCTTGGGCATGGAGAGAAGGTGGAGAAGCTTGCTTGGCTCCAATGGCGTACAGCACACAGAGGGAGAGGGAGAAATCGTGAAGAAGGGGAAAGAGAGAAAGAAGAAAAGAGAATGGGAGGAAAGAGAGAGAGAGGAAATTGTTTTATGCTTTTTGCTTTTCCTTTTCTCTCTCCTCCTTTACTTTCTTTCTTACTTATTTACTAGCTTAGAGTGTGTGTGTGAGTGGTGACTCACCAATATAACTGGCCCCCACATTATTAGAGAGCTGGAGCGTTTTTCGGTTTCTGACAGAAAACGCTCGTTATTTTACCCGGTTTGGCACTATTCACTAACCGGGCCCGTTTTTCGGATTTTTCTCGTTTCTTTATTTTTAATGGCTATTAAGCTTCCATTAATACTTAATTATAGTTATATAATCAACTATAATTTTTACGGGTCCATTTGACCACTTAAAGTCACGTTTTCGGGTTTTTTTTCTCGAAAAACGTGCTTTAAACTCCGTTAGCGTTTTAATCCATTTGGATTCGTTTTCTTCGGGAATCATTCCCGTATAATTAGGCCTAACTAAGCCTTAGGAATCCATCTGGACCCTCTCGAGATCATATATCTCTTACACTCATTTAACGCGCATTTTAGCGTTTTTCGCTTTTCAAGCGTTTTCTCTTTTCTTTTGGTTTTATTCTTTTTACCAATACTCTTTAGGCACCATTAGGCCCTTAATAATTTTATTAGCGTAATTTAATCACCATTTTTAGATCCGGGGTATTAAAATCTACCCCCCTTAGGAACTTTGTCCTCAAAGTTGGTGAATCTAGTGGTTACCTCATGGCATACTATGCCAAGGTTATATACATGTATAACCTTACAGACTCCACAAGTCTGTCTCATTTCATACTACACATACCACACACATATCACAGCATGTATAGCAATCAAAAATACTCTTTTTACTCTCTCCATGGAATCGGTCCGAAGACAAGAAGGCACTACAGTCCTCGAATCCATTGAGATATACTACTGATCCCTCAGGTACCGGTCACGTTGAACACTTACTCTTTCTGGTTCACGGCCGTTTCATGACAAATGGGCACTTACTCTCTCTGGCCCACGGTCCCTTCGGTTCTGATCAAAACGTTACACATATACATATCCTCAGGCACTCTGGTTGACTCACTCAACACAGGAACATCTCAGGGTATTCTCCCCGTCCCGCTGCCTTTGGAAAAATCACACACGTCACCGCCCCAACCGGTCACTTAGGACCGCCGCACGTACGGTGAAATGGTTTCAAAACTAATACACGCCCACCGTTCTACCGGTCATCAAGACTTAAGGCCACAGCCATCGGCGGGTGATAGCGGTTTCAAAACCAATTTTCATTTCCATCTTCATACTTGAAGAAAATTCTTTTTCCAAAATCTGTTTGAAAATTCTTTTTAAAACATCACACAACTCCAAATCCGGTTCATGGTAGTTGTATCTTTTCTTAGCGTGATTACTTGTGACCACTATAGGGAGCTTCAAGAATCATCAACCCTGATGTGATCAGCATCAGTGTTGAACTATCCTTCCACCCCAATTTGTGTTCGGTTTCCCTTGATCGCTAGCAGATCAAGTTCCACCTCCCACGTCAGTTTCAAACAATCAGATAGTCAAACATTTTCGTTTTCTATCTTTTACTCTTTCTAGTATATTCAAAACAATCGTTTCAATTATCTCTAGTTCTAGAACTTAGGTCATTTGTCATTCTCATTGCTTCACTACTTACCTAGGCATTCCATACTTGTGGCTCATTACTCGAATTGTTGCTCAATTTAACACATAACATACAACTCCAAAGGATGGAACTCACTCCATCTATCATTCTCAAATAAAATCACCTAGGGAACTCACTCCCTCTTAGGTTACACATCGGTTTCATGCCGATTCATACTCATCATCTCATGTCTAATCTCACTAGACATATACTATAGGGATTCTCATTCCCAGGAGTTCTCTACTCCTCTTTTCATATTACATACTCATTACTCGCATCTCTCATGCACAATACTCATATTACCAATGAATGGGGACATGTTTATGTAACATAAGTTCCAATCATCAAAACAATTTCTTTTTGTGCTATGCACATAGTAGTTTACGCACCAATACGTAAAACATACTCTAAGCGGTTTCTCGCCCTACCCCCCTTAAAAGGGGTTACGCCCGCGTAACCAACCATATGTTATCACTGAACATTGGTTCATTAATTCGAGTATTATGAAGTGTTTTAACTTCAGTACGGTTAATTAACTCATAACCGGGTTCGGTTTTAGCCTCTAAGGCTTCAAGGGGTTTATGACATAGGTATACTTAACCCTGAATCACGGTCCAAGCTTCTGCTGCGTGACCTGATAACTAGAGCTTAATTCGCTCTTTGGTATTCTCCATGTTTTCAATCGTCGCTTGGTATCTCTTACCGTATGCGAATTCGATGAATTTTAGATTGTCTCACCAGTTCTCTGGGAATCTACTTCGTATAACACTGTATACCTTTGTGATTATTCACATTTTTCCCGACTTGTTGTCGGTTGAGGTCAAGCTACTACTTAGCATGTAGTGCTTCCTCGTTTAATAGTGGCTCATGGATTATGTTTGTTTCTTGGTTCTGTGCCAGAGTTCTTCATTCATACTACTCTGCATTTTTCCACATATCGATCCTGGGCCCTGTGGGTTACTGCCCACGTTCTTTGTGCATCTTTGGCCAACGGCCGCACGGTTATCTCTCTAGATTCTCACTCAACAGGCTTCGTTGACATTTCTCAATTCCTGGCTCTCCCACTCGATCATCACCGCACAAGTGCAATACCAAAACACTCAGTCATACAGAGTGCAGAAGCGTAAACCCTTGACAGTAAATCTCTCAGGATAGGAATGAAATGTCTCCTTACCACATTTTCTCATCAACTCATCATGAATATACTCTTACAATGGTGCTTGCTGCGTACCATGTTCTACTCATTACAACATTGTTTAATGGCATCCGCTACTACTTTAGCTTCTGCTCATGTACTCCGCCATTTATACTATGGCTTGCCATTCACTTGGCTCAATGAAATACGTTACTCTTAAATCTCTCTGCGCACTTGCGCGCTGCTTACTCTGCAGTTCATATTGCACACATACAGTGTTTACTACTCAGCCGATTACTCTTCGGTTCTTGCTGCATCGAGGTTCCTCTTACACTACTATAGTTCATATACTCATTGGCAATATACACATGCTCAAGTTTTACTACCACGCTCTAGCGGTTTCATTCATACTAGGTGGTAGCCTTTCTCTGGAGGATTCACGCAAATGCCGCTCCATAGGCCCATAATAACAAGTGGTATCCCCACTCTAAGGTAGTGGTTCATTCTCCACTGTTCCTCTTATGCCCTATGCATAGGTTTACAACGTTTAGATCTACAAGTTGCAGTTAGTTTACCGGCTTATAAGCCACATTGTCTCGCCATGCTCCATGGCTGTTTATACAGGTTTCCGCTTCTCCGTATACCATTAAATGGTTTGGAGGTATTACTGGGTTTTGATATGGTGTTCACACGCTTCCAAACATGGAAGGACCCTTTTTTTGATACTAATTCATGCCCTCTAGCATTTTAGGGTATCCCGTGTTACGAGGGATCCCTTCGGGTTCTACCCGAGTGTTTGCTTAAACACTTGTGTTCTCAACACGATGTTTCGTTCAACTAATGTTGACTCCGGCACCCTTCTCGGATTGCTCCTGGGTGTTACTGAGTAAGCCATTACATCTGGCTTGTACTCATGGTTATGTTCAGTGTGACTTCGCCTTGCGGCTATGTTAACTCCTATCCCGTTTAGGGTTGTAATGTCTCCCTTATTGGGTAGAGTTAGTACTTTTCCTACCCTTTTCAGGTCATTATTCTCTTAGTGAGGTATGTGGGAATTCTATCCCGTTTATCGTACATTATGATCATTAGGCATTCATCTTATTTACACTGGTATTCCAGTTATTAGGTATCCTGATTCCTGAGACATATTCAATGTCTGTACTTAATACTCTGTGCTTCTCGCACTTAACGCCTTATCCTTAGGTCCGTGACCTTACTGGATTCTAGACTCCCTTAACTCGGTAAGCTTCCTTGTGTTCTTCGATCATTCGAGGTGTCCAACTGTCTTGGTTTGGATTGGCTCTTTCGTCCGTAGTATGGAGTGGGCTACTTCCCGTGTACCGTACTCTACTAGTATACATACATGGAGTATCTTATTGATACGTTACCACTTACCCAACTAACTCATAATTGGTCTGTCAGGCCCGCAAGCTCCTTTGGAGTGCGGTCGTTCCATGTCTCGTTTTGTACATTGTAGTGTCGGTCACGCCTAAGTGAAGTATTCTGTTGCCAACTCCTCTTATATTCCTATGATAACTTACCGTGATTCTTGGGTTTTTTAAAAATTCTGGGGTTTTTAAAATGTTTAAGTGTCATGAAGCTCCCATTTCAATGCCGGCTGTTCTTACCAGTCCAGCTTCTTGCTGGCCGGTATGTTCTTTATACAGTGATTAGGCTGTTAGGCTTTTCAAGGTTTCATTTCAGAATTCTTAAGGTGTGAGTTGCTATATTGGCTTCTCGCCCTGGTACTTGCTAAGTACTGGTCGCTTGTCAAAGCTCTTCTTAGCTGTCCGTTATACTGCACTTGCCGAGGCAAGTGCGCGGTACAGGCAGTTTTGGTTAACTCATACCGGTCACGGTATTGTTCACATTGTATTTGGTAGCCTCGTTGGCTCTTCCTTGATCCCCTAGTTGGATGACTGCTCCTTGGAGCTGATTGTCATTCATTTTGACACGACTGTCATTCCTTAGGTGCTTCTCCATTCTCGGAGTTCCTTAATTACTTTAGTTCTAGGCTTTACCTTGTTGCTCGTTCCCACATCTTTACTGTGGTTACCGAGGTTTAACTTAGGTACTACTTTGTAGTCCTATTGGGGTATCCCGCAGTTATGCTCGCAGCTGTCTAAGCTATATCAGAGTATTGCAACCTCTTCGGGTGTGGCAGGGTGGGTCTACCTTTGACTAGTTCTAATTTGGATACCATTATGGTATTATACTATGGCGGTCCGTAGACATGTGTCCCGGTTTTTGTTTCTCATTGCTTCTCAGATCCGCCTTCTTGCACGGTTGGTGCTTTCTTCTTGCTGCTGCTCGGCCAGCTAGGTTCTCGCGACTGCTAAGCATGTCGCCCCAGTTGCCACAGATTTCGGTCTCCTTGGATTAGGATTTCTCGATCTCTCGCCATTAGTGCGGTTATTGTCATTCCAGCGGGATCCTCCGGGCTTTCCGGTTCTCGGGACTTACCGCATGACAGGTTCTGGTTCATATTGAATATTAACTGCCAGATTGGGTTTCCCATCTCTCTGGCGTTCTTTCCCAAGCTTTTAATGGGGGTTGTGGAGGGCGGGTTTGGTATTGTAGGTATCCAGATCATACTGGAAGTTCCTACTAGCGCATCTCTCACGCTACCACTCAACCCTTAGCCCTAAGTCTCTATTTCCTAACTCGGTATTTCCTAAGCTCGGTATTTCCAGTCATCAGAGCGATACTTCGCTCTGATACCATTTTTGTAACACCCCAACCGTTAATCTCGTCATTACCTCTTAAACTGCTACAATTACTCCTACTCACGCAGCGGAACTCTAATTACAACGAGGGGTGAAACAACGCCGTTAGCCACCCATGTGGCTAACCAGGCCTTTCTTACATACCGTAACGGTCTGATGAACTGGAACAACCGAGTACTTCATACAAATACAATCTCAATTCATATCTTACTATACCGAGTCTACAATATACGGATGCCGATAACATACTCGGACTTACACCTCATTCAAACGCATAAGTAATTACAATCTAACTACCCATGCTCACAGCGTCCCCGTCCTACTCTCTCGAACGGTGGTCAGCTTCAAGTACCTGCACACTAAAAACGTTCCCCCTAGGGGGTCAGCTTACGCTGCGCATGAAATTCGCATATACCGCGTGCTAACCGCGGTACCGACTACTTTGGGTCGGATATACATGGAGTTCATTTTAATCAAACAACATGCATCATGGCAATACAATATATTGTATATCACACAAGGAATCTACATCCAATCACGGAACACGATTCCTAACTAACATAACAATGTTGTTAGTGGTAACTGGTTACTCTAGGCATTGAGGGTTATTCCTCACTATGCCTTGTTTACTTATTCAATACTCACCCGCTCTCTCGGGTTACTTATTCGTATACACACCCATTCTCTTGGGCTACTCATTCTTATACTTACCCATTCTCTCGGGTTACTCATACATATACTCACCCCTTTCTCTCGGGTTATTTATACTCATTATCTCACCCACACTCTTGGGTTATTCATACTCAAGCTCTTGTAGATTCTCGAGACACTACAGGTCTCCTACGTCACGCTTGTTACTCTCTTACATACTTAAGCCAAAACTCATGGCTCTCTAGCATAGTCTTACTTCCCCGGTTTCGACCCTACTCTGGGTCTAGCATGGTGGGAAGGTTCAACTAGCTCACGGAACTCTCTCTTAGTTCCTATCTCTTTTACTTAGGTCCGACTACTCTCGGACTACTCTCGTTCCCATACACTCCTCTCTCGGAGTTATAATAATATCATGTATATTAGTCTAGAAGCACCATTCTCGATGTTCTAATGACTTTGGGAACTTTACTTAAATTCGGGTAATCTTAGGTTTAAGGGTTACCCTCACAATCATATGATTATACATTAGGATATTTTCTTATACCGGGTAAAATTCCTCATATAAGAGGTCGACCGTATCTCAAGGGAGTCACATAGTCCCTTAGGTCTCCTTTACCTTTCTTATATGTTTACATTATTGGACTAACTTGATCCTCTCGATGGAGGTTCATTCATTTCTCCACTCATATTTATTCCGTGGATTGTTTCAGTAAGGTTTACTAACCGTTATCGGGTATTTACTCAACCCGTACATCTCCTCACATTCTAGGGAGTTCATATGTTTGCGTTATCGTTATACTTTAATCGATAGCTTGTGTGTGTTTGCATATTTTCGTTATCATACGCATCGTTCCGTTCTACGGATCTCTAGCCGAACGTTACTCACTATGAGTCGGTCTTTACACTATGTTAGACCACACCGGCATACAAGTATGTTAGTTCATTCAACATACAACAAGACATACATAATCAAACAAGGGATTATTTTCATGCTTTAGTCTTGATTAAGCCGGCACACAAACACACAAATCAGAGTAACTCGGTTAGCATACGGGGCATGAGAAAATCATACCTTTCACCGGGGTTTTCACTTTTACCGTGTCATCTCACCGTCCTCGGGTCACGCACGATTCTCTGATAATGTTTCAAACATATTATTAATACTAAGCTATACGGAACATAATAAATTACTCCCGTAGTTACCCCGTTATCCCGTTATCTCGGTTTCACTTTTGTTACTTAAAGCTCTCACTTCTCAATCACTTCTAACACTTTCTACACTTCTAGGGCCTTTACATCTCACCAAACAACCTTAACATCTTATAACAACATTGGCATTCAAACCCCCATCATTTACAACCTACACAACACACCTAACTGGTCTTAAACAACCTCACACCTCTTTACTAGGTAATTACCATTTTTAGGCATCATTTCCCAACTTAAAACAACTTTTTGGTCCGTATAGTGGCCTGTCCGAACTTGTGTCCGAACTTCCAAGTTCGGACGCAAGCCGTGACTTTAGACAGAAAACAGCACACGTCCGAACTTGTGTCCGGACTTCGGAAGTTCGGACGTGAGTCGAGAGAAATTCATCACAGAAGTCCATGCGTCCGAACATGTGTCCGGACTTCCCAAGTTCGGACACAGTTCGAGGATAATTCTACGGAAGAAATAGGTACGTCCGAACTTGTGTCCGGACTTCCCAAGTTCGGACACAGTTCGAGAATGAAAAATTTCCTAACCAACAGAGCCTGTCCGAACTTCCATGTCCGGACGGAAGTTCGGACAAGGCAAAATCCTCACTTTCCAAGCCTTTAAACACTTAGCCAAATTTCTCCAAAACTTCCAACATTGTGCACACCTCTTACCAAGTTCATGACTCACTCTTAAGGCCTTAAATCTACTTTGTTTTCTACAACTCTTCAAGCATTTAAACCACCTCTTTTGCACAGATTTTGCACAAATCTCTCACCTTTACACAAATATTTCCATGGTGATTCTCTAAGCCAATTAAATCTCCTCCAACACCTAGTTTCTCTAGGTCTTTCCTCTACTCAAAACATCACTTAAACCACTTAGGTTTCCACATAAATTTTGCCATAACTTGGCTACTTCTCCAACATTGCCCAAACTCATACCACCATTTAAATCATCCTAAAACTAGCCAAACCACAAGGGTTCTATCAGCACTCAATATTTCCTCATTAATCAAGCAAAACTCATTAAACACCATAAAGCATAATTCATCATATACATAGCTCCCAAAACAAGCATTAACTCACAAAGGCTTCCTCACTTGCATTATTTCTAAGCAAGAACCTTATCACCACAACTCAAGTGGGGTTCATTCATTTTAATTACCCTTCCCAAATTCTAATACATATAGAATATACATTGGGTTGGTTCCTTACCTTGCATTCTCTTAAATTTCCTTTTGAAAGTTCTTCTCCTCTTCCCCTTTTCTCTTCTCCCAAAATCGCTCAAAGACCATGGAATTACCCATCTCCATGTCAATGTTCAAAGCAAGAAATGAGTTTAAGTAAAAACACTTAACCTCATTAATTTAAAATGCTTAAAGCTCTAAAATTGGTGATTACCTTGAAACCCTAAGATGGGGTTTTGATCAAGAATCAAAGAGTAACTCCCTCCAAGATTTTAGGGATTGAAACAATGCTCATGAGAAATAAACAAGGCTCCATTAGAGACCAAAATCGGTCAAGGTACAAGATGGAGAAAAAAGACTTTTTCATGGATATCTTTACCTTGCTAGAAAGGGGAAGCTTCAAGCTTTAAGATTATGTGCTTTTCTCCTCAAATGGCCAACACCCACGAAAATGAAACTCACCATTTTCGAGTTTTGAAAAGAGAGGATCGTAGAGGGTGATGAGAGGATCGCAAATATGTACTTATTTTTGAATTCGGAGCAAGGATGAAGCTTGGGCATGGAGGAGAAGGTGGAGAAGCTTGCTTGGCTCCAATGGCGTACAGCACACAGAGGGAGGGGAGAAATCGTGAAGAAGGGGAAAGAGAGAAAGAAGAAAAGAGAATGGGAGGAAAGAGAGAGAGAGGAAATTGTTTTATGCTTTTTGCTTTTACTTTTCTCTCTCCTCCTTTACTTTCTTTCTTACTTATTTACTAGCTTAGAGTGTGTGTGAGTGGTGACTCACCAATAACCGGCCCCCACATATTAGAGAGCTGGAGCGTTTTTCGGTTTCTGACAGAAAACGCTCGTTATTTTACCCGGTTTGGCACTATTCACTAACCGGGCCCGTTTTTCGGATTTTTCTCGTTTCTTTATTTTTAATGGCTATTAAGCTTCCATTAATACTTAATTATAGTTATATAATCAACTATAATTTTTACGGGTCCATTTGACCACTTAAAGTCACGTTTTCGGGTTTTTTTCTCGAAAAACGTGCTTTAAACTCCGTTAGCGTTTTAATCCATTATTTGGATTTTCTTCGGGAATCATTCCCGTATACTAATTAGGCCTAACTAAGCCTTAGGAATCCATCTGGGACCCTCTCGAGATCATATATCTCTTACACTCATTTAACGCGCATTTTAGCGTTTTTCGCTTTTCAAGCGTTTTCTCTTTTCTTTTGGTTTTATTCTTTTTACCAATACTCTAGGCACCATTAGGCCCTTAATAATTTTATTAGAGTAATTTAATCACCATTTTTAGATCCGGGGTATTAAAATCTACCCCCCTTAGGAACTTTGTCCTCAAAGTTGGTGAATCTAGATGGTTACCTCAGGCATAATGCCAAGGTTATAGTACATGTATAACCTTACAGACTCCACAAGTCTGTCTCATTTCATACTACACATACCACTCACATATCACAGCATGTATAGCAATCAAAAATACTTTTTTCTCTCTCCATGGAATCGGTCCGAAGACAAGAAGGCACTACAGTCCTCGAATCCATGTTGAGTGATATACTACTGATCCCTCAGGTACCGGTCACGTTGAACACTTACTCTTTCTGGTTCACGGCCGTTTCATGACAAATGGGCACTTACTCTCTCTGGCCACGGTCCCTTCGGTTCTGATCAAAACGTTACACATATACATATCCTCAGGCACTCTGGTTGACTCACTCAACACAGGAACCTCTCAGGGTACTCTCCCCGTCCCGCTGCCTTTGGAAAAAAATCACACACCGTCACCGCCCCAACCGGTCACTTAGGACCGCCGCACGTACGGTGAAATGGTTTCAAAACTAATACACGCCCACCGTTCTACCGGTCATCAAGACTTAAGGCCACAGCCATCGGCGGGTGATAGCGGTTTCAAAACCAATTTTCATTTCCATCTTCATACTTGAAGAAAATTCTTTTTCCAAAATCTGTTTGAAAATTCTTTTTAAAACATCACACAACTCCAAATCCGGTTCATGGTAGTTGTATCTTTTCTTAACGTGATTACTTGTGACCACTATAGGGAGCTTCAGGAATCATCTAACCCTGATGTGATCAGCATCAGTGTTGAACTATCCTTCCACCCCACTTTGTGTTCGGTTTCCCTTGATCGCTAGCAGATCAAGTTCCACCTCCCACGTCAGTTTCAAACAAACAGATAGTCAAACATTTTCGTTTTCTATCTTTTACTCTTTCTAGTTATATTCACGAAACAATTCGTTTCAATTAATCTCTAGTTCCTAGTACTTAGGTCATTTGTCATTCTCATTGCTTCACTACTTACCTAGGTATTCCATACTTATGGCTTCTTTTACTCAATTTGTTGCTCAATTTAAAACACATAACATACAACTCCAAAGGATGGAACTCACTCCATCTATCATTCTCAAATAAAATCACCTAGGGAACTCACTCCCTCTTAGGTTACACATCGGTTTCATGCCAATTCATATTCATCATATCTCATGTCTAATCTTACTAGACATATACTATAGGGATTCTCATTCCCCAGGAGTTTCTCTACTCCTCTTTTCATATTTATTACATACACATTACTCGCATCTCTCATGCACAATACTCATACTTACGCGATGAATGGGTAGACATGTTTATGTAACATGAGTTCCAATCATCAAAACAATTTTTTTTGTGCTATGCAATAGTAGTTTACGCACCAATACGTAAAACATACTCTAAGCGGTTTCTCGCCCTACCCCCCTTAAAAGGGGTTACGCCCGCGTAACCAACCATATGTTATCACTGAACATTGGTTCATTAATTCGAGTATCATGAAGTGTTTTAACTTCAATGCGGTTAATTTATTCATAACCGGGTTCGGTTTTAGCCTCTAAGGCTTCAAGGGGTTTATGACATAGGTATATTTAACCCTGAATCACGGTCCACAAGCTTCTGCTGCGTGACCTGATAACTAGAGCTTAATTCGCTCTTTGGTATTCTCAATGTATTTCAATCGTCGCTTGGTATCTCTTACCGTATGCGAATTCGATGAATTTTAGATTGTCTCTCCAGTTCTCTGGGAATCTACTTCGTATAACACTGTATACCTTTGTGATTATTCACATATTTTTCCCGACTTGTCGTCGGTTGAGGTCAAGCTACTACTTAGCATGTAGTGCTTCCTCGTTTAATAGTGGCTCATGGATTATGTTTGTTTCTTGGTTCTGTGCCAGAGTTCTTCATTCATACTACTCTGCATTTTTCCACATATCGATCCTGGCCCTGTGGGTTACTGCCCACGTTCTTCGTGCATCTTTGGCCAACGGCCGCACGGTTATCTCTCTAGATTCTCACTCGACAGGTTTCGTTGACATTTCTCAATTCCTGGCTCTCCCACTCGATCATCACCGCACAAGTGCAATACCAAAACACTCAGTCATACAGAGTGCAGAAGCGTAAACCCTTGACAGTAAATCTCTCATGAGATAGGAATGAACATGTCTCCTTACCACATTTCTCATCAACTCCGTATCATTACCCGAATATACTCCTACAATGGTCGCTTACTGCGTACCTTGTTCTACTCGTTACAACATTTGTTTACATGGCATCCGCTACTACTTTAGCTTCTGCTCATGTACTCCCGCCATTTATACTACGGCTTGCCATTCACTTGGATCAATGAAATACGTTACTCTTTAAATCTCTCTGCGCGCTTGCGCACTGCTTACTCTGCAGTTCATACTGTACACATACAGTGTTCACTACTCATCCGATTACTCTATCGGTTTCCTTTGTACTGCCATCAAGGTTCCTCTTTACACACTACTATAGTTCATATACTCCTTGGCAATATACACATGCTCAAGTTTTACTACACCAATCTAGCGGTTCACGTTACATACTTAGGTGGTAGCCTTTCTCTGGAGGATTCACGCAAATGCCGCTCCATAGGCCCCATAATAACAAGTGGTATCCCCACTCTAAGGTAGTGGTTCATTCTCCACTGTTCCTCTTATGCCCCTATGCATAGGTTTAGAACGTTCAGATCTACAAGTTGCAGTTGGTTTTATCGGCTTACAGCCACATTGCTTCGCCATGCTCCATGTGGCTGTTTATACAGGTTTCCGCTTCTCCGTATACCATTAAATGGTTTGGAGGTATTACTGGGTTTTTCGATATGGTTGTCTCACCACTCTTCCGTACTTGGAAGGCCCCTTTTTTTTTGATACTAATTCATGCCCTCTAGCATTTTAGGGTATCCCGTGTTATGAGGGATCCCTTCGGGTTCTACCCGAGTGTTTGCTTAAACACTTGTGTTCTCAACACGATGTTTCGTTCAACTACTGTTGACTCCGGCACCCTTCTCGGATTGTTCCTGAGTGTTACTGAGTAAGCCATTATATCTGGCTTGTACTTATGGTTATGTTCAGTTACGACTTCGCCTTGCGGCTATGTATAACTCAAACTATCCCGTTTAGGGTTGTAATGTCTCCCGTTATTGGGTAGAGTATTAGTACTTTTCCTTTACCTACTTAATTAGGTCGTTATTCTCTTAGTGAGATATACTGTGGGAATTCTATCCCGTTTATCAAACATTGGTATGATCAATTAAGGCATTCATCTTATTGCTTACACTGGTATCCATTCCAGTTATTAGGTACTTCCTCCTTGATTCCTGAGACATATCTCATGTCTGTGCTTAATACTCTGTGCTTCTCGCACTTATTAACGCTTTATCCTTAGGTCCGTGACCTTACTGGATTCTAGACTCCCTTAACTCGGTAAGCTTCCTTGTGTTCTTCGATCATTCGAGGTGTCTACTGTCCTGGTTTGGATTGGCTCTTTCGTCCGTAGTATGGAGTGGGCTACTTCCCGTGTTCCGTACTCTACTAGTATACATACATGGAGTATCTTATTGATACGTTACCACTTACCTGACTAACTCATAATTGGTCTGTCAGGTCCGCAAGCTCCTTTGGAGTGCGGTCGTTCCATGTCTCGTTTGTGTACACTTGTAGTGTCGGTCACGCCTAAGTGAAGTATTCTGTTGCCAACTCCTCTTATATCATCCTATGATAACTTACCGTGATTCTTTGGTTTGGTTTTTTTAAAAAAAATTCGTGGGTTTAAAAGTAAGCTGTTCATGGCATTTCAAAAACCCCGATAGTGTATAAATGTGAAACTGTGTGTTGTATTTTGATAAAATATATGTATATATATACTATATAGTGATTCATGAAAGGGTATGAAACCGACATAGAACCTAGTGAGAATAAGATTCCCTAGGTAACAGGATTAAAGTGAATGGGAATAACTGATAGACGAAGTTCTATCCCTTGGAGATGTTATGATCATGATTAGAATGATTAAAAAGATAGAAAATTGGAAATGAGTGTATTAATTGATGCTTGAAAATGAAGTGGGAAGTGGAACTTGATTTGAATGCGATCAAGGGAAGCCGAACAGAAAATGGGGTGGAAGGATAGTTCGACACTGATGCTGATCACATCAGGGTTGGATGATTCTTGAAGCTCCCCTTAAGTGGTCACAATTAACCACGCTAAGAAAAGAAGCAAAGAGCATAAGTTGGACTTGGAGTTGTATGGGTTTTGAAAAAGGATTTGGAATTAGTATTTATAAAATGTCGATAGATACTCTACATAATTAAAGTTCTTTTATTTAACCTCACAAGGAAAAAAATTTAAATTTAAGTGATTGTTTTGATCTCAAAAAGGAACGGGGACGGAAGGTGTCCATCGCGACCGGGTTCTGCGGGATCACAGTGTATATAAAAGATATTTTTGATTGTTATACATGCTATGACATGTTGTGTGGTTTGTGTAATAAATATTATTTTGACCTTGAGTTTCAAAGGTTGTTATGTTATCAAGACCTATGTGTCTAAATGTTGTTATGTTACCCAAGACCAGAGAGTCTAAGGGTTGTTATGTATGTGCAAACGTTGTTAAGATACCCGGACCATTGAGTCCGAGGTTATCATGTAAGTATGTTAGGTTATGTTATGTTATGTTATGTATGCATGTGAATATGTTACCCGGACCATTAAGTCCGAGGTTGTGATGTAAAGTACGTTTGGTTATGGAAGTTCTATTTTGGGAGTTATTCCCATGTTCTAATCTAATGATGTGTGGGAAGTGTGAACTTCGAGGACGAAGTTCTTTTAAGGGGGCTAGATTGAAATACCCCAAACCTTGATATGTTGTTAAACATTTAAACTATGGTATGTAAAGGAAAAAAAAAAGTGCCTTAGAAACATCAGTGAACAATTTAAACCATAGTAAAATGCAATAAGGCACTAAGACACAACTTGAGCAAAAACATGCTCTAAGCATGGAGTGAACTTGGTTAGGACCCAAACAACCTACCAAGACTAAGTAATATTCAATTATTATTTAATAAGGCTAATTAAGTCCTTAGGAAACCTTGGTAGACAATTAAACAAAACAAAACACAAATAAATACCTTAAAGTCAATATGGGCAAAAATGTGCTCTAAGCTTGGGATAAATTTGTATAAGACCTAATGGTCATACCTATACCTTATAAATATGTTAATGAACATATTAAATCAATTACCAAAGAAAACCAAGCTTGAAAACAAGTTAAAACACAAAATGTGCTTTAAGGAGTCTTAAAGCACGTTTTTGAAAAATTGTCTAGTAAATGAGTTTTGAATGGCTAAATGTCCATCATTACTCTTTAATTAATATGTGTACTACTTAGTATCACCTTTGGAGGTTTAAATCAATGGGAAATCAAAAATTTCACAAATATGTGCCTTAGTTTATGAATAGTAACCAAAATGTGCAAATTTATAACATAAGTCAATATAAGTAAGTTTATTGGTCAACAAAGACTATTATACCCCTAGGTAGAGATGGGGGCCGGCTTTTATTATGGTGAGTCACCAACATGTAAAAGAAATCAATTAAGGAAAGGAAGGGAAAGTAAGTAAAAGAAGAAATCTACTTTATAAGGTAAATATCTTGTAAAAGCAACACCTCACTTCATTTCTCCCTTCCTTCTTTGTTTCACACGGTCTCCAACCTCTCTTCTCCCTTTTCCTTCGGTGATGCTACAGCTCAAGCACCATCTCCAAGCTTTGAACTCTTGTATCTTCTAGCTCCCTTTGCCAAATCAAATTCCAAGACCATATTTGCCTTAGTTAGGTCAAGCTCTACACTTCTCTCTTTTCAAATCTTCAAGAACTCCATTTCGGTGCCATGAAGATTCTCCATTGTTGGAGCTTGAACTCACCTTTCCATGCCTTGTCATTCTCCTTTGCTTCAAGGTAAGGAAAGTCAAAGAAAATCAATGTTTCCTCTTGTTTTAGTGTGTGGCCGAAAATCACCACTTATGGTGCCTTCATCTTGCCTTGTTCTAGCTTCATTCCAACCATTCAAGGGCTTGGTGGAGACCTCTCTTGTTACTTATTCAAGTTTCCCTCTCAAATTCCAAAGGTAAATATCATTTAAGTGTATTAAAACACTTATGTTAAACTAGGGTTTGTATATGAGTTTAAGTGTGAATTCTTAAGCTCATTACCCTTATATGTATATTGATTAGAAAGTTGACAAGTGATCAAACTCCTTGCTGATTTTCGGTTCAAGGAAACAAGAAAGAAGTTTAAGAGGAAAAGAGGTAAACAAACTATCTCAATGTAGTTTAAATGCCTTAGGAAAAATGAGCTTGATTTGCTTAATAAAATACCTAAGGAGCCAATGGTGAATGACCTAGTAAAATACTCTTAAGGAAACTATTAAAGGGCATATGTGTTGTTGTATGTAATTGCAGGTCAAAGGCATTATTTATGTGGGAAATTCAGTGTTTAAGGTTTATGCAATTTAAGGGCCTAAGAGCCATGTTATTTAAGGGCCTAAGTGCCAAGCAATTTAAGTTTATGCACTATATTGTGACGTAGTGTAAAATTTGGTGAGTGTGTGTGTGAGAATACTCTTGATGGATTTTAGGTGTTCTTGAATGAAATAAGGTAAAAACCTAAGTGTTTGGATGTGAGGATATACAAGAGAAGCTATGGTAAAATTTGGAAAATGTATAAGAAGTTCTAAGTGTTTTAAATGAGTTTTGGTGAACTAGGAAGTGTTAAAAATGAACAAGTGTTTTACTAGGGAAGAAAGCATGTATTAAGGTGATTTAGAGTGATACAAGGATTTAGGTATTATCTTGGAAGTTCTAGGAATTCAATGAGTATTTTTGAGGAATGTATTAAAGTCTTGGAGAAGTTTGTTTAAGGTTTAGGTAATGTTGATATTCAAGGAATAAATGATGTTTAGGTAAGATGTGGAAAAGGAGATTTAGTGAGTAAGAAAAGAAGTTTGAGAGATGATGTTAAGGTGTAGAGGAAACACCTTGGTATGGTGGTCATTATAGCTGAAATACCACTTAGAAATCTTAAGGAGGAAACATTCCAAGTGCTAGGAATTTTGTAAGAAATTTGTGAAAGATAAGATGGCTTTGGTGTGTGATTTAAAGAGTTTAGTACATGGCTAAAGGTGTGTTTGATGTGCCAAATGATGTTAGAACACATTAGGAGGCTTAAGGAGAAGTTTAGAGAAAGTTTGGCAAGTTTTGGATAACTTCTGATGTTGTCCGACCCAGTGGTCCGACCCAGGGTGGGTCGGACAGCCCTGTTAATTCACCCGTTGGAGCTTCTGGAATGGTCCGACCCAGAGGACATGGGTCGGACAGGCACATTTAAAAGACGGAATCAGTTTCTGGAACGGTCCGACCCAGTTGTGGGTCGGACGGTGGGTCGGACGACCTAAAATATGTAAAAAAAAAACAAAGTGTGGTTTAAGTAGTGAACCCTAGTGAGTAATAATGACAATTTAGTGGGGCAAAAGTTGTATTAAATGTAAAAGTAAAACAAGTTAAAATGTGAAGTTATTTAACTAAGTTAACGGGGATAAGTTATGAGCATTAGACTTTAAACAATCATGTTACCCCGATTTTAATAAAAGTACATGTAATATTACCAGTTGTTCGAGAATCGTTCGAGGAACATAAGTGGATATGATAGAGTGGACTCCGGTGACAGGTATGGTTTTCTTGCAACCTCTGTCCTACCGGATTACACCGGCTTGTATGCCAATGTGTTTTTTTTTCTGTATGTTTGCCACATTATAAGATAAATCATGAAACGAGTTTACAGTCGTTATTGTTGTTGTGTGTTTACGTGCCGATACCGGTAACCTCGAATGCGCATGAAGGGCTAGTTAACCACTATTAGGTAAACGTAAGAGAACGGTATCCGGTGATAACATTTCTGACCTAAGGAACGTTCTAACCACGGCTATGTGTGAGTTAGTCATGTGATGTTTGTGTGTGAATGTATGACTCTCCCTTCCCTTGTGTGTGTGTCTAACAAGACTTAACCCAATGTTTGTGATTGTTTATTAAGTTCAATGTTGAACTTCTAACAAGTGCTAACGGGGGAAGTGAGGAGTCCGGTCTGTTCCGGCCACGCGTGTGAGTATTCTTCTTTCAAAACCACAACTTCTTTTAAAAAACTTGGATTTTAAAACCAAATCAACAGAATTACGGTGAGTATCATGGAATGATACAAGAGGAGTTGACAATAGAATACTTCACCTAGGCGTGTGACAAACACTACGAGTGTACCCAATTACGGGATGTGGGACAACTGCACTCCGAAGGAGCTTGTGGGCCTAACATATAGTTGGGTAAGTGGTAACGTATCAACATGGTACCCCACGTATGTATACATGTAGTGTACGAAACACGGGAAGTAGTCGACTCCGTTCTACGGACCATCAGTAAGTTCAAACCAGAACAACTGGACACCTCAGACAATTAAGCATAAAGGAACTCAGAGAATCCATCTGAAGATAAGGAGTAAGGACTAGGAAGTTCAGAGAGCACAAACTAGTCGGTATGGACAATGGATATGTCTCAAAGACATTAAGCAAATATATGACAGCTGGAAAGTATACAAAGCCTATAACAGTAAGGCCACTGCCTAAACGTGAACACTATAATGCTCGACAAATGGGATAGAACTCCCAAGAGCAATCACGAGATTACCATGAAGTAAAATCCATCATTGAAAGGAATATTAAACCTAGTCTCAAGCGCTAGGAGCAAGTATAAACGGTCTACCCAACGACGGGAGACGTTATAAACCTAAAGGGAATAGCTTAATACAACACCATAAGACGGTATATAGGACAACACATGTCATAAACATTAGCCGGGATGTAACGGCATAACTACCAACAACCCAGGAGCGATCCTTGAAGGGGTCCTGAGTTAAACAAAGTTGGAACAAGTGTAATGATATGAGCACAAAAGCTAGAACGAACAATCGGTTAAGACACCGAAGGGATTTCACTTAACAGGAAATACCCTAGACTACAAAGACACTGATCAGCATCAGATTGCCTAAGAGTCTCCTATGAACAGAAGCATGATGCCGCGACTTGCCATGGAGCCTAGTAAAACCTCCAACCTATGGGGTGTACAAGGAGTTGAAATGTGTATAAGCAGCTGGCAAAGAGCACAGCTTGCAGCAATAAGGCTTAAAAGCCAACCAACTATGTTAGGTAAACCTTAGCGGTTGCATAACCCACACCTCTTGATAATAAGACTTGCAAGAGATATTATCCCATATGACATGAAATCAACAACTGGACCATCAATTCAAACCCAACCTCCTGAGTGGCTTGGAGTAATGGTCAACTCAGCGTCACTGTCACTAGAGCATCAGTCTAGTATGCAGTTGACAAGCTTTAACTACCCTCATGCCTTCTTTAGCAATGATAACACAGGGGCATAGAAATCGGGATAAATGCCAAATTGGCCTAGTCCACGTCTGGACACTACAGAAACTCAAGGAAAAGTACCCCTCGTTAATCGAAGACCACCAAGGTGGTGAAGATGTGAACCCTTAGAAGGGGCTTCCATCTACTATAACAACACAAACTTGTGCGTATGGATACTGCCAAGAGACAACGAATAAGGAAATGAGGTTTCCAACCCACTACGCTTACGAGAGGCTGTGGACTGTAGAAGCATATCGCTTAAGAGCATCGAAGCTCGAAGGAGTAAGTATACTCCTTATGCACCCAATCATGTGGTGAACCATATATAATACTTACATGTAAACCTTGTCATGAGACCTATGAGTGGAAACACCCCTCAATGAGAACTTTCACCTACCAGTGATAGAATACTCTTTAATTAGAGAACGGGACCAGAAGACCCTTGAAGCTTCTTGGGATGTCCCGGTAGCATAAATACAAAAGGAAACTGCACAGCTAGATCCTACAACCAACGCTCAGCACTGAGGAGACAGTAATTATCAGAAACAATTAATGTGAGTGCAATTGGGCACCACGAATGACCAACGCTCAAGAGAGCCGATAACCCGATGAATCACTTCATCCACAGTCAACCAAGACACTTGGTAAATTGCATTATCGATTATGAAATAATGTGAGGTAAGCCAACCCACACATGAAACCTGAATGGAAATGAAACATGCCACATTGGGGATATAGTAACATTGCGGTATGCTATGACAACCGCCATACACACGAATAAAGGAAACCCTCAGTGTTCATACCATAAGGAAATGGAGCCAATGACAATGGCAATGAGTAAAGAGGAACTACCACAGTAACAAAGACAGTAAAAACGATGTCAGTAATGAGTAAGAGTATGGTGCGCAATAAGCGACCGCTAGGGGGAAGTAGTAAGACGATGACACGGAGTATAAGTATGAGAAGACAGGCAAAATATCCATCCCTATCACATAAGTGAATTACTGTCAAGCGTTTACGCCTCTGCACTCTGTATGACTGAGTGTTTTGGTATTGCATTTGTACAGCTAATGATCTAGTGGGATAGCTAGCAATATGGAAAATGTAAACCGTAGTAAGCCCTTCTTTTCACCGACAAACATGGCATAAGCTAGTTAACCCAGCTTAGCAACAAACCGTGCGGCCTAAGGCCAAAGAAGCACGGAGAGAGTAAAACACACTAACAATCACAAGATGTGAATTCCATTGGAATAAAAAGGTGAAAGAAGACTGAAGAAAGTCACTTGGACCGACGCATTGAGAATGCAGGGTCATACAAGTACAGAACACTTGTACTGAACCAGAAGAACTAGTGTAATCCCGAAGCTATTGACAATAGAGGAAGCACTACAACTAAGTAGTGACTTAACCTCGCCCGACAACAAGTCGGAGGAACTTAACGAATAATCGTGGAGGCACGAATAGTAAGCGTAATATATTACCAGAGAACTGGTTACAATCTAAAACTCATTGAATTCAAACAGCGGTAAAAGAATACCACACATTAGTAAACCTTATTCCCACAATAGAGGGATAAAAAGGTGATGTATAGCACATTAACGATAACATGAAGGGTGAGTAACCCAAGTTATCAGGGTTGCGCAGCAGAAGCTAGTGGGCCCTAGCTAAGAAATGAAATACGCCTAGTAAGTAGGAAAGAATGGCTATTAATGCCTTGAAGCCTAATAGGCTAGAATCGAATTGGTTATGAGTTAAATAAACTCAATAGGAATTCTTGGTGCAAAGACTAAACCATTGACATGGTTAAGACCCTTTGACCAGAGCATATTGTATAGTATATCGTAGTGTAGCTAAACGCTTCAGATTGCCCAAATCGAGTAAGCCAATGTGTAATAGTGACATATGGTAGATTACGCGGGCGTAATCCCTTTTAAGGGGGGTAGAGCGAAAACCGCTTAATGCAAGTTTATAAATAAAACACATAAAACTATAATGTGCATAGCACAAACGAGAATTTATTCGATGAGTGGTACTTACGTTATATAAACATACATATTCATTCATAGTGAAATTGTGGTAACTAAGCATTAGACATGCAAATACCATAGGGCGAATATACCCACCTTGTAACCCAGTGTAAAGTATTAGTAAAGAAGAGTAATGGGTAGTGGACGGAGCTCCACAAGTATTGTAACCCTTAAATAAGTAGTACGAATGGATTAAAAGTAGTAGAGGAATGTAACCATGAGTAGTGTATTCGTAAGGATGTATTGGAAGTAAATCGAGGACAACCGAATTTCCTAAGTACTATAGTCCTTAGCTAGAATATTTGAGATGAAGGAGAGTAGTGAATGGAAGTAGTAATAGATGATGAAATGAGTATTTAGGTATTGAATCTTGAAGCAAGTATTTGGAAGTAGAGTGAGGATGATTGATGGACTGAATTCCATCCTTTGAAGATGTGTGAAATTGTAATCACGACTAGGCAGAGTAAAAAGATAGAAAATTGAAATAATCAACTATCTGTTTGTTTGAAACTGATGTGGGAAGTCGAACATGATCCTGATCAGATCGAGGGAAACCGACCAAAATTGGGGTGGAAAGATAGTTCAACACTGATGCTGATCATATCAGGGTTGAACGTTTCTTGAAGCTCCCCTTAAGTGGTCACAAGAATCACATAGGATAGAAGTAATGAATATAAATTGGAATTTGAAGTTGTGTGTTTTAGAAAATTTTAATTGTAGTAGTGAAAGAATTTCCTTTAGTATGGAGAATGAGGATCTGCTAGAAGTGTGTACTGAAGAAGATAGTAAGGTAGTGTTGTATTATTCCAAGGGCAGCGGGACATAGAGGAGTCCTGTGTCTAGATGACCTTGATACCCGAGGGATTGTATGTGTATTGCATTGCTTTGGGGATAGCTTTGCACTGTATGTATGTACGAGCTTGGTAATGAGGAACCGGATAGTTAGTAGTAGTGCGGATTGGACTAACTATTGTATATTGGTATAGAATGGTATGTAGGAACCTTGAGGGATGGATTTGGGAATTGTAAGGAGGAAGGATGTATGACGTTGGCACTAGACAAGTATAAAGGAGTAAGTATAGTAATCCCATAACCTCGAACAACTTTGAGGACAAAGTTCTTAAGGGGGGTAGATTGAAATACCCCGACCTTAAATATGGCGATTAAATTATCCTAATAGGTATTAAGAGCCTAAAAATTAACAAGTATTGGTAAGGGAAAATAAATCCGAAAGAAATAAAGAAACGCTTAAAAAGTGAAAAACGCTAAATAAGCGTTAAATAACCATAGGAGGTATGAGACCTCGGTTAGCGTATTATATGGAAAAGGTTTAATAAGTCCTAAATAATATAGGGAACAACTCCCGAAGAAAACGGATCCAAATGATGAATTAAAATGCTAATAGAGCTTTAGAGCACGTTTTTCGAGAAAACCGAAAACGTGACTTTAAGTGGCCAAACGGACCCGTAAAATCCTAAATCATTAAATAAGAATAATTAAGCATTTATGGGAGCTTAATAACCAATAAAATAAGGAACAAGAAAATTCCGGAAAACGGGCCCGGTTAGTGAACAGTACCTAAACCGGGTAAAATAACGAGCGTTTTCTGTAAAAGATGAAAAACGCTCCAGCTAGTATACTGCAAGGGGGCCGGTTTTTAATAAATTAAAAGCCCTCACACACACTCACATACTAGCTAGTTAATTAAGAGACAAAAGCAAAAAGTAAAAAGGGTAAAAGTACCCACTAATTCTCTCACCTCATATTTCACTCATCTCTCTCTCCATTTCTCCCTCTCTCACCGATTTCTCCCCCCTCTCTCCTCTGGTGTGGCGATTTCAAAGCTCCACAAGAGCTCCAATGGCAACCTCATCTTCTCCTCCTTGCTCTACCTCCATTTGAGCTCCAATCACAAAAATAACTACATATTTGAACCCCCTCACTCTCCTCTACACTTCCCTCTTTTCGGAATTTCAAAATGAGGAAGTTCATTTTCGTGGGTATACCCCATTCAAAGAAAAGCACACCATTAGGGAGCTTGGAGTCTCCTCTTTCCAACAAGGTAAAAATCTCCATGAAAACCTTAAGTTTTCTTCATCTCCTTTGGTAGCCGATTTTTACCCTTGTGTAATGCCTTGTTCTCTCTCTCTCTTTTGAGCATAATATCAACCTTGCAATGGTGGTGGAGTCACCTTCTTGAACTAAGGGCTAAAACCCCTTCTAAAACACTCCAAAGGAAACCCTAGTTAGAACTTGTATTCTAAACACTCCAATAAATTAATGTTAATTTAAGGGTTAGCATTTTAATTGTACTTATTTTGTGTACATTGGGTGATAGGAATGGAGTTTGGCAACTCCATTCCCCATGTAGCCGATTTGGGGCAAAGAAAGAGAGAAGAAGAGAGAAATGGAAAGAAGAAGGAATTTAGAGCCCAAGGTAAGAGCTCCTTCTTGAATGGTAAATTTAATGCATTAGAGTAATGGGTATGGGTAAACCAATTTTAGGAACCCAAAATATTCTATTGGTATTGTAGTATGGGAATTTTGGTATTTGTGAACTAGTATGTGAATTATAGGCCATAGAGCCAAGAGTATTGTATATGAGTATTAATATTGTGGATTGAGGAAGTATTGATGAATTGGTATTGTATTAATTGCTGGTAGGACCCTTGTATGGGTGTGGCTAGAATAGGCATGAATTTGGTGAGAAGGTGTATGTGTGGCTAAGTAAGAAAAGTAGATGAGCTATGGCAAAATTTTGGTAGGAATATGTATAATTATGGATGACTTGGTGAATGGGAGAACCAAGGTGTGTATTGAAGTTAGTGGAGATATTTAGTAACTATGGATTGGTACTTGTAGTATGAGTATGTGAAAGTGTAAAATCTGTAGCAAGAAGTAGTATAACGCATTGGAGGAACTAGGAGAAACTAGGTGTGCTTGGAGAGCCTAAAGTGTGAAGTAAACCACCTTGTAAGAGATTTTGAAAGGAGCTAGATAATGGGAAGGATTGAGTGGAAGGTAATGTAATGAGGATATTAGTAGTGGTATTGGTAGTAAGAGTATTGAATGATAAAGGTTAGGTTGAAAATCTGTAGCATTTGAGGAAAGAGCAAAATCTGTAGCATTGGTGAAATGGGAACTAGTATAAGTGTTGAGAAGAAGTGAGGAGGAAAAATGTGTAAGTGATGTAAGGATTGAGTAGTAAGTATGGTGGATGAACCAAGGTGATTTAGGGAGTTTAATTTGTGCTAAATCATGTGGGGAAGTATTGGTAAAGATTGGGGAAGCAATGGGCAAAGAAAACACCCAAAAAACAGATCTTAAAACTGAAGTACTGGGCCGGACCGGACTTGCGACCGGACTTGCAAGTTCGGTCGAGCCCAGATTTACAAAGACGGGAAACCTTCTGGGATCGACCGACCTTGCGACCGGACTTGCAAGTTCGGTCGGCCAGAAAAAAATTCCCGTAATGCAAGCTACTGGAATGGACCGACCTTGTGACCGGACTTGCAAGGTCGGTCGGGCTAAAATTCTCACGAAGGGAACTTACTGGAATGGACCGACCTTGGGACCGGACTTGCAGGTCGGTCGGCCCTGGAATTTTCACACGATGTAGCTACTGACTTGGACCGAACTTGTGACCGGACTTGCAAGTTCGGTCGAGTCAAACAAAAAAAAATGTTTTATTATATGATTATAGTAATCATGTATATATATATGCTTATACACATATAAGCATATGTAGGTAGTAATACACCATTAATGAAGTAGTAAAGGTAAGAAAGTAAGTAAATGAGTAAGAAAACAAGTTTAAGAAGTAGTAAAGAAAAGGAAGGTTTCATAATCAAGTAAGAAAGTAATGAAGTGATAAGTAAATATTGAAAGTATCAATGAGGGAGTAAGTTAGATCAATAATAGATCATTGATCATGGTACTCCATGTATGTATAGGAATCAAATAGTTGATCTCCAAGGAACCGGTAGTACGAATACGACGGTGTACGGTATGATTTCTTCATGCCCTGTATCCTAACTTGGTTACCCCGATTTGTGTGCTTATGTGATCACCAATAAGATAATTGCACGAATCGGACTTATATTGCACTTAACTGTGTTTGAACTATTTTGTTCTTGTCGTATCTTCTTGAACAATTAGTTTGTATAATTCATGAAATGAATGAATGACATTGAGAAGTATGTGTACGTATTGTGTACCTGTGTATTGTATGTATGTATGGAAATGAAGTACTGACTTCTACTAATTCCTAACATTCTAACTCCTAACTTGAGTAATGAGTAAAATGGACTGAGTAGAAGTCCGATATAGTTTCGGCCACGCGTGAGGATAAGGAAACACAAGAGGTTGGATCCGAATCCTGGCTATAATTTTTTCCTTGGACCAATTCCCTTGAATGGGTAGCATCCTGGATTAGTGGGCCACCATAAAGCCCGGTGGTGGGATGTAGTAATCCCTGCCCGGAGGTCATACCGACTTAACTGGAAGTAAAGTATGTAAGAAGTAAGTATTGTATGTGTAATGGTCTTGACTATTGTAAGTCATTGACCGGAAGTAAAAGAGTATCGAACACCCGATTAACCCGGGTGTGTAATGAAGCTAACTGGACCTTTGTATGTATTGGAGAATTGCACCTCTGTATTGCGTATTGGGTATGTAATGAGTATGTATTGTGTATGTGTAACCCGAAAGATGGTAGGTAAGTATTGGTTGACTTGTATTGTCTTCCAAGCATGTATGGTACTGTACGTATGTATGTATATCTGGTGTAGTATTGTAGTATCGTGAATGAAAGCAAGTATGTATGTATGTATGTATTGCAAAATGAATTGCATGTATTCGACCAAATGGTCGGCGTACCCTCGCTGGTACGCGGGGTATGCGGTTATCATATTCAGTGAAAGCTGACCCCCTCGGGGGAACGTTTTTAGTGCGTAGGTACCCGGAGCGGATACGGTCATGGTAAGAGACCGGTGGCGCGCCTTGTAATTAGAAGTATCTAGTTTGTGAGGAATGGGTAGCAGATTGACTCCTAGTGAGGGTGTATGAATTCGGGAGAAGTACTGTAATGATTTTGGAACCTAGTAAACTCGGTATGCGTAGTGTATTATCTTGTACGGAATTGTGGAGTATTGTATTGAATGGAGTATTGTATTGAATGGAGTATGGTATTGAATGGAGTATTGTATCGAATGGAGCATTGTAGTATTCAGCATGTAATGAGAGTATGTATTGTATTGAGTAGTACTCGGATATTCCGGTCCATCAGACCGATGCTGTAAGTAGTAGTAGCCTTGTTAGTCACGTGGGTGGCTAACGGCATTGTATCACCCGCCGTTGAGTAAGTATGTATCCGCTGCGAGAGTACGAATGTATAAGGAGTTGGACGGTAATTACAGTGTTAGCGGTAGGGGTGTTACAGCTGGAAATGTGCCAAACATGGCGATGATTCAGATTTGTTCAAAGTAAGAAATTACCAGTAATATGATGAGTTTTGTGAAACTGAAGAAATTGCTGAAAAAGATGCCAAACATGGCAATGTTTAAAGAAAATTTTGTCCACTGAAAAGGAAAGTGAAATTATCATTTCCGGACTAGAGATTTCAGACTTGTAATTTGCCTCCTAGGAGATGAACATGCCATTTGTGGGGTGTGGTGTTTGATGTGGGGATCTTTTAAGTGGTGATCAGGGCTTATGATGGCCATGGAATTTATGTGGAAGTGAAGGCTTATGTGGGCCTGTGTGGTATGATGTGGAGGTAAGGGCTTATGTGGGCCTGTGTTGTGGTGATGGTATTAATGGTGTTTATGCTCTAAGTTCCACTTGGTGTTGTCATAGCAATTGCTAAAACCAACAATTGCCCCCGATATTTTTCCTTAGGACAATCTGAGCTAGAGTTCATGGCAATCGATCGTTCCGATCGATTGCCCCCAGCATTTTCTTTAAACGTGCGAATGAGTCTCGTCCTCACAGGGCCAAGGCTTATGTTTTGACGTGGTGCTTCCTAACCTACACTCGACGTGTTTGGTGTTTGCACTCATTTCTCGCTCATGGTCATAACTTCTAGACCATTGAATTCGATATTTGATGGATTTATGCATTTGATCTGTTACTTTCACGTGATTGGACGCACAACTATCAAGTCGGAAGTCTTTAAAGCTTATAACGTGGCCATGGGGTGTGATGAAAGACAACGGGACCATGGAGGGATATTTTAGGTTTGTGAAGCCAAAGGGGTGACCAAAGCTGCACCTTATGTCTTCTCTCAAAATCATCTTCCTTGTCTTGAAATCGTCTAGCTGCTTAGTGTTGACGATGTTTTCGATCTTCTGGACTTAGACTTTTGAAGTCGTCTTTTACACCATTTCTCCTCTTTCTTGTCATTCGGATTTCCTTGAGGCATTTCGGGTTTGCCTTTTTTTGCTTTATCCTTTCTTGACCTTGCCTTCGGGGTTCTTGTGTTTTCCGGTTTTGGGCTTCGAGAGTTGTTTTGATGTGAGCTCTTTAGATCCTGTGTCACTCTAGGACCATTTGCGGATCACTTCGTCATGCTGATAGCAGCGTTGCTTCTTTGGACTGATAAGAATGTTATCTGAGAGTCCGACTCCTCGCTTCTTTGGTCGCCGCGTCGAACATTCATCATTGGCTGGGTTATTTTTTTGGAGTTCATAATATCAAAAAAGGATATATGAAAGGCTCAGCGGGGGTGCCTAGGGTTTGATGTCAGGGTTCACAAGCTTTTGGCTATGTGGTGCTGTACCTAGGTGCTTCGTCATTCCTGATAGTTGTGTATCTGTTCTTTGTTACTTTTCGCAGGTCTGAGAGTAAATTTATAAATTTTCTCCTTCGGTCATAGTTATGCCGTTTACCTCACCTTTGAATGTGGTCTCACCGGAGTCGTGTAAAAATGACATGCTCGTTCGCTCATGGTTTTTTCACTCAAGACACTCTCGCGAATTTCACTCAGAGACTAGTTCACACACTTAAACGAAAGATTAAAGAAAACGATCCTGAGCTCAGATTGCCCCCAGTATTGATTTGGGGTTTATGACAACACTTAAACAGATGTGGATTTTGGAATGCTTTGTGGATGTTTTGAGATAGACTATGGTGTGTGGACGGACATGTTCACCCTTTTTTAGATACAAAAAACGAGTCGTTCTATTCTGTTGTCTGAAAATAATTATTTCATGATTCTTTTCCTTGAAAACCAATTTTTTGTTTTTGATTTGTTAAATGAATGCACAAGAAATTCACAAACGGAACTATGCTATATTTCACGGATTGAAAGATTACATCAAAAATTGTTATGTTAGGAAAACTACCTAAAATGATAAAGGAAGCTAGCTACCAGAAAAGAAAACTACTAAATCGAGAAAATTTCTAAAATAGTGATGTTGAACTGTCTGATGCCAACGTGCTGAAGACTTGAGTTGTTGACCGTCGGGACGCCATTGACCATGATTGTCTTCCTTCCAAACTTTCCTTCCAAACTTCGAGTAGGCCCTGTAAAATGTTTGAACTAGGAATGCCTATGGGTTATGTAGGAAGTAACTGGACCTGAGTCTTCGCCAAGCTGAGAGTGAAGTGCATAAATTAGAGTGTTTCCTAGACTAGAACGAACATGTAGGCCCGAATCCCCTTAATCCAGAAATTGAGCAAACAAGCTGAAGGAAATCACATGGACCGTGAATGGGCCACTGGGCCGAGGGATAAGCCTTGAAGGCTAAGATCCGTTTGATGCTCTTGTTGGGCCTTGAAGCCGGAAACTCGAATGAATGAGTTATGCCAACTATCTTGGATTCAAATGTTTTATGGGCCGAAATTCTAGATTGAGAGCGAAGCTCATGGGCCAAAACTATGAATTGGTCTATGGGCTCAAATGGAATGAGTTATGATTGTGGTACTTGGGCCAGAATGATTGCTCTATATGTGAACTGGAATTTGGGCCGAGTGATTTTGGTTGGGCCTAAAAGATGACACCTAGATCTATGGTTTTGGGTTAGGGTCATGATAAGAAGTCTACCTAGACTAGAATGAGCCCGCCTGAAGTAAAGCACTTGAGCTGGAATGGTCCCTAAATCACAAATGGGCCTAACTTTCTTCGGGCCAGAGAAGATGGTTGCTAAGCCGAAAAAGATTTTATTTTCAGGACTTGTGAGTTATTTCAAGTTCAGGTGGATTTCTTTTTTATGGGGCTAGAACTAATTGGATAATTCAAGTTGGGCCAGAAGAGAAATCACCTAAGTCTAGGCTTTTGGGCCGAAGCCCGAACGACTCACATGTTAAACCAAACAGGGCCTCTGGGCTACAAACAAATAGAGCTCCCAATTTGGGTTGGGCTAGGTTGATGTAGGAGAAGTTCCTATCAATCTCTAGGCTGGGTAGTGGGCCAATCATACAAGAAAACAAGGCCCACACAAGTTCAACATGTCCTCACTAGACGTTTAAATCAAACCGGGTATGGATCAATCCGGAGAGGTGCTTGGGGCATGGGCCCAGGTCACCACAAAGGAATGGGGCTTGCATGCTATTCTCTTTGGGCTTCCCCACTCTTTTCACATCACCTGAAGGTGTGCGTCTACGATCGGGTCTTTGACTGACCAAACAATGGGCTTGGTAAGGGTACTGCCAAGAAAATGCTTGGGGCTAAAGCCCAGGTATTAAGGAGGTGTGGTTAGACGACACCCTCCTATTTTCCCCCACTTATTTGCGTGGACCCTCGTTCTCATATGATGCAAAAGGTGAAGAAAATTAAAGTGCGCACAAAAATAAACAAACAAAGTAATAAAGCCATAAATAAACATTTTTCGAGTTAAGCCCTCTTTCTTAAAATTAAACAAGTTAATAATAAGAAGTTGTCCCCAGCAGAGTCGCCAGTCTGTGAGCCTCGATTTTAAACCCTATTCTATGTATTAAGTTGATTAGGATCTAACCGGGTTTTAGGTCCACTTATAACCTAAGATTAATCACTATGTCATATAACAATAATTATTAAAACCTAAGCTAGCTCACTAGAACCTGTTATGAGTCGCCACCTAATTTTAACCTAGATCAAATTAGGAAAGGAGAGTTCGGGTTCGGGGGCTTGGTATACGACTTATTTAGGGTTCAATTACTTTCATTACCCCTAGAAGTCGTTTTTCCTCTACTTAGTTTAATTACGGCTTATTACGGGTCGCTTTAACCCAAGTGCGCGAGCTTCTGTTTTTGTGTTTCTTAGCATTTTTTGACAGAAAATTAAAAAGGAAATTAAAATTACCTAAACTAGGGTTTCAGAGGCAGAATTAGGTCAAATTTTGTTTCTGTCCGTGGCTACGGACCTACTGTCCGAACCCACGGACCTTAATTAACCTATGTGAAAATAAAAGTCGAATTAAACAGAAAACACAATTTTGAAAAGTCTGAGGCCACGGACAGGGCGTCCGTGGGCTCGGACATGTTTTATAAAACCCTAATTTTTTTGAAAATTTTGAAATCCCACCACCGTCCGAGAGCGTCCGCGCTTACGGACAGGGCGTCCGGGACCCTGGACAAGGCGTCCGTGGGTGCGACCGCCCTCGGCGGCAGCATTGAGGCTGTTCCCGGCGGTGTTTATAGCTTAAATTTTATGGGTACGTAGCCTAAAGATTATAAACACGTTAGTAATTGAAAGAATTCAATTTGAAGTCAAGAATAATACGAAACTCGCTAACAGTTAGAAGACAGAAACACAAACAAACCTTAATTCAGAAGCAAGGAAAAATCAATTCAGTTAGAAATTTCAACCAGAAGTGTATTTAGACCAGAAGGGTTAGAGAATTTGGTTTTTACCCTGTTTTGATTTCGAAAATTTGTTGTTCCTTCACGTCGGGAATCTCTGAAAGCTTCGTTGGTGGCCGATCCGGTTCGACTTTGACCTGAGCTTCTGACCTCTTCTTCTTTATGTTGTTAAGCACGTTTTGGTTCTGTATTTGTAGTGTTTTGATGCTTGGAAGTTCAATAGGTGATGAAAGAATGTGTTTTTGGTGATTTTGGGATGATTTCGGTAGAGTTTCAGTGTTGGGAGTGTTGAAAACGTGGGAGGAAAGTAGACGGCTGTGTTTTCTGACTATGGGAATGTTCTCCTCTGCCCTAGGTCATTTTTGGAAGGTCCTTTTATAGAAACAGCAAGGTCATGTTGATAGAACAAGATTTTTATCTAAAACCCTGATTTTGTGCTCTAAGGGAATCCGATTTTTTAAAATATGTTGCAGGCCGAGAAAAATTATGAAATATTAACTGAATATAAAGGATGATTTTTAAAAATTTTGAGAGTTGGAATCGGGTTATTTTGATAAATAACCGAATAGATAAAAATGTCACAATCTGGAATCTCCCATAATTCATAACGTATTATTGGAAAGTCGAAATAACGAAATTGCAACGGAATTAGTCTCTAAAAAGTATCCTCTATCTTGTTTAAAATTTCATGGCATTTTGTTTTGATTTCGGTATTTTCCAGAGTAGAGAGAAAATTGCAAAAATGGTTGAATTTCACTTTTAAATTTTGGGTTAAGGTTCTAAATAAAATAATTTCAGGTTTATCACTATATGTAGTCATGATAACCATGTGAAAATTTTATTTTAATTTTGAAAACCTTTTTATTTCTATTTTGAGGCTATTTCATGTGTTAATTATTAAAGAAACTTGCTTATTAAAAGCTTAATTTCCAGAATAAATATTATCAGAAAATCATGAAATACCTTTCATAATGACTATGATATTTGGAGGTGCTTGAAGATAATGAACAAGTCATATGAAAATAGAAAATCCCGAGAATGTCCTTAGAAAATCCTGCATTGGTGCATTTTGACCATTTTGCCCTTTGTAACATGTATGCCTTAGGGACTACTCCGGGGGGTTGAAATTTTGGGTATAACTGGGACTCTAGAGTCTCATCCTTATCTTGATGTAATCCTAGACGACCTCCTTCTTCATAGAAGTTGATGATGCACAGATCCGCCCCAAGATCGGGAACGGGATCTGTCTCTAGCCGTTGAGCGACACCAACAGCTTGTTCCACGATCTGTAAGAATTCGTCGGGTATCTTCAGTATTTGTGCCCCGTCTTCAGTACTCGTCTCCTGGTATGCCTTCGTGTAGGGGTTCCAGTTCTTTCCAAACACATCATCTTCAACTTCATCTTCGATCCGCCTGGGTACTCAGGAGTGTAGAACCCTCCTGGTCCTACTCCCAATTCTTGACACCTTCTGATGACAATTTGTATCTCTGGTGTCAAGTATCTTTTGAGTAAAATCGTACCTAGTCGGATGACCTGACATTGCTCGCTTGCAGGTTTGTGTAATTCGATGATGTTTCCTTCTAGGGTGGGTGGTGAGGGTATATAAATGTCATATTTTCCTAAGGTGGTTGAATTCTTTATCTTACAAGTTTTCCTTAATTACTTAATCTCACAAACAGACATGCAAGCATGCAAGAGATTCACACAACATTCCAAGACATGCTTCTATCAACTATTGGGTTAAGTAATACCTGGAGCAGTAGATGGACCAGATCCGTCTGAGGGATCAATCACATGCAGGGCAGGCTGTCCCGATGCTGGACCCTTGCCCTTTGCCTAACCCGCAGCAGGCTGGGTCGTTTGAGTAGGGCGTGGACCGTCGGATCCACCCCTCTGGTCACTGGCCGTCTTCATCCCTGGGCGGTATGCTCTGCTCTCCGGGTTCCGAATGCACTCGAACGCTCGGTGTCCCCACATCTGGCAGTAACGGCACTGGACCTGCTCTCCGCGGAAGTCTACTCCTGGGTGGTCCTTCCTGCACCGGTTACAATGGTAATGGCGCTGAAACTTCAGGCCCGTGCTCAAACCAGGTCCAGAACCTAATTCATTTGGGGATTAGTCAAGTGTTTCAAATAATACGATAATCTTAAGACACTTCAACACACTTATTTAGTTAGAGAATCTCACCTCTGGGTGGGTGTGATCTTAGAGGCCTAGCTGCCTCTACATGGGGAACCAGTTGGAGAGTCTCAGAAGACCAGCTCTCCTTCCCCTGGTAATACTTCTGCCCCTTTTTGAACGACTTCCTCTTTTTGTTGTGGCTACCCTATCGGGAGTCGTCCAAACTAGGTCTGGTAGCCTTCCTCTTCTGGTTCAGGGCATCTCTCCTCTGAACCACGATCTCCACTTTGGAGGTGGCATGATAGCACTCCTATAATCCCACACATTAGTATTCATTTATCTACTTAAATTGATTACATCAGTATTTTACCATTAAATCGCTTTTCTTTTCATTTACCTCAAGAGTGGTATAAATTGGTGAAATACCCCAAACCTTGATATTTTGTTTAAAGGTTAAACTATGATATTTAAAGGCTAAAAAGTTCCTTAGAAACATTAGTGAACAATTTAAACCATAGTAAACACAATAAGAACTAAGACACAATTGATGCAAAAACATGCTCTAAGCTTGGAGTGAACTTGGTTAGGACTCAAAGACCTACCAAGACTTTAAAACATTCAATTATGACTTAATAAGGCTAATTAAGCCCTTAGGAAACTTTGGTAGACAATTAAACCAAACAAAACACAAATAAATACCTTAAAGCCAATATGGGCGAAAATGTGCTCTAAGCTTGGGATAAGTTTGGTTAAGACCTAATAAGCTTACCAAGACCTTATTTATATGTTTGAACATATTAAATCAATTACTATAGAAAACCAAGCTTGAAAACAAGCTAAAACACAAAATGTGCTTTAAGGAGCCTTAAAGCACATTTTTGAAAAATTGTCTTGTAAATGGGTTTTGAGTGGCTAAATTTCCATCATTACTCTTTAATCAACATGTGTACTACTTAGTATCACATTAGGAAGTCAAAATCAATGGGAAATCAAAAATTTCACAAATATGTGCCTTAATTAGTGAATAGTGCTCAAATAGTGCTAGTTTTGACTTAAGTCAACTTTAATTAGTTAAATGGTCAACAAAGACCATAAATATCCTTATGATGGAAGGGGGCACGGTTTTTAGAGTGTGATTCATCACACTTGGCTAGCAACTAAAGAAAAGAAAAAGAAAAGTAAGTAAAAGTTACTATTTACCTTTTATAACATAAATATCTTAACTAAAGACTTACCTCTCACCTCCTCTCTTTATTTCCTTCACTCACCACCTATTCATCTTCATCCTCCCTTCTCAATCTCGTTTTGCTACAGCAAGTATCCCTTCTCCATCATTGAATGCTTGTAACTTATGACTCCATGCTCCAAAATCAATTTCAAGACTACCTTTGTCTTAGTTAGAGTGAGCTCTTCATTTCCCTTTTTTCAAATCTTCAAGAACTAAATTTTGGTTCCATGGAGATTCACCATTGAAGGAGCTTGAGCTCATATTCCATGCCTTCTCATTCTCCTTTGTTTCAAGGTAAGGAAAATCAAAGAAAATCTAAGTTCCCATCATTTTCTTTGTATAGCCGAAAATTCACCTTACAATGGTGCCTTGTCTTGCTATTTTATTAGCTTAATTCAATCTTCAAGGGACTAGGAGGAGTCCTAACTTTCCACTTAACCAAGATCTCTTTCAAATTCCAAAGGTAATCATCAAATTTTAGTGTTTTAAGACACTTATGTAAACCTAGGGTTTAATTATGAGTTAGAGTATTAAACTTAATACTCATTACCCTTATATGTGTATTGGTTAGAAGGTTGACAAGTGATAAAAGCTCCTTGCCAATTTTCAATCAAGAAAAACAAGAGAAAACAAGTGAGAAAGCTTGGAAAACAAAGAGGTAAATGACCTCTCTTAATGTGGTTTTATGTACTAGGGAATTGAGCTATATTTGCTTAATAATTAACCTAAAGAGCCAATGGGAAATGAGATAGAAAACTATCCACAAGGTGGACTAAAAGGACATGGGAGCATTGTTGTGTGTATTTGCAGGTTGAAGGCATTATTATGTGGGAAATTCAGTGTTTACGGTTTATGCAATTTAAGGGCCTAAGTGCCAAGCAATTTAAGTTTGTGCACTATATTGTGATGTAGTGTTGTCTAAAGGTTTAGTTGTGTGTAAAGAACATCTCTTGTAAAGATGGATATATTTGGTGGTTAAAGGATGAAAAACAATATGTTTGTGTGTAAGGAATGTGTATTAAGAGATTTAGTGTTCTTGGTTGTATAATGGTGGAAAAAACTATGTGTTTTGGTGTAAGGTGATACAAGAGAAGCTATGGCAAAAATTTAGTTGATAAACAAAGGAAGTATAATACCTTGTGAAGGATTAATTATGAACTTGTGGGAAAGACTTGAGGAGTTTGTGTAAAGGAAGTGATGAGGATGCAAAATTATGCTTATGAGTGGTTATCATATTGAGAAGAAACACCTTGGTTAGTCTAAGTTATAGGTATGCATTACCACCTAGAAATCCTAAAAATGTTGAAAGTGTTAGGAATTTTTGTAAGAAATTGAGTAACAAGTTTGGTGATGATTAAGGAAGGTTTGGTGCATGTTTTAAGGTTTTTAAACATGGAGGAAACATGTGGAAAGAGTGTGGAATAAGTGGGAAAAGATTGGGGTGAATTTGGAGTTCAAAATGAGGAGAAAAACACTTTTTAAAATGGGGTCTGCTGTGGACCGCCCCTAGGGACCGCCCCTGTGGGGAGGTCCAGCGCAGGAGAAGTAGTTTCTGTTGTGGACCGCCCCTGGGACCTCCCCAGAGGGGCGGTCCAGACCAGAGAAGAAAAAAAATGTGTTTAAGGCTTCTAATGATGGGGGATTGGATGGTGATGGTTTTAGATGATGTTTAGGCCTTGTTTGGTGACATGTAAAGGCCTTAAAATGTGTAAACAAGTGTTTGGAGGTTTGGCGAGTAAATGAGTGAGTGTTTAAGGACTTTAGTAGTAAGCTTGTACATGCATTTGGAGCATGTTATATGATGGTTTAAGTGTGCTAAATGATGTTAAAGCATACTAGGATATGTAAGGTGAAGTTTGGAGTCAAATAAGCATTTTTAAACAAGGGTCTAGAGCAGACCGACCTTGGGGACCGGACTTGCAAGGTCGGTCTGGCTTGAATTTTGAATACGGAATGTCTCTGGAATAGACCGACCTTGTGGACCAGACTTGCAAGGTCGGTCGGGGTAGAATTTTTAAACGGTAAAAGTGTCTGGAATGGACCGACCTTGGGACTGGACTTGGCAAGGTCGGTCGAGGTGTAAATTTTCAAACCTGGATGTCACTGGAATGGACCGACCTTGGGTAAGGTCGGTCGGTAAGGTCGGTCGACCTAAAACTTGTAAAAAAAAAACAAACAAAGTGTGGCCTAGGTAGTTAACCCTAGGGGGGTATAATGAAGGTAATCAAGGGTAAGTTTACGCATAAAACATGTCATATAATCATGAAAAATGCTTAGTAAACCGGAAGCTAAATAAGGTAATTAACCGACGTTATTTGAAATACCCCAAACTTATTAAATATAGATTAAATATTTAATTACATTAATTAAGGCCTAAACATGCCTAAAAGTCAACTGAGAACAACAGTGGTCAACACAAAACAAGATGTTGCACCCTTTGACTGTTTACGGTAAATAAATACCCAAATGAACTACTTAGGACCTAAAAATTTGTCCTAAGCTTATTAACACATTATTAAACATATTAAGTCATTGGACTACACTCCAACACAAAGAACAAGCATTTACATGCTTCAAGGTCAAAAAGGGCAAAAATGTGCTCTAAGAAACCTTAAAGGTCTAATGACCTCTAAATGATATAAAATTGAATACCATGATCAAATATCATGTAAGGAACTCAACAAAACCGTTGTCAAAGAAAACCAAGCTCAGAAACACCTTGAGACACAAAATGTGCACTAAAACTCCTTAAAGCACATTTTTGTGTAATTGCCTTCTAAATTGGCTTTAAATGGGCCAAAAGGTTATAAATACCTTTAAATATGATAAAATATCATATTAGGAATTTAATTGCAAGAATTTACAAATTTTTACAAATTTAATATTAAAATATTAATAAAACCCTAAAATGGGGCCCGTTTGAGTCAACATTGACTAAGAATTGTCAAGAGGTCAAAGTTTGACCACTTGGACCACATGAGGTCGACATACACAGGCTGGGGGAGTCCAAATTCATCACTTACTAGCTTAATAAACAAGACTCCACTTGTTCCCTTAATTAAGGCTTACTTTTTGCCTTTTATTAGTTTATACACTCCACTAGCTGCATTATTTGAATTCCCCAGCAGGAAAAACGTGTGAGGAGCCTCTCTTTCTTCAATCAGCCGGCTCCTTTCTCCCTCCTTATCCCCTTGATGAGTCACCTTAAATTATTAGACAATAAACTAATCTAAAGCACATTTTCAACCTAATAATACCAATTCTAGTCACTCTCTCTCTCTCCTAGCTGCATTCATTTCGGTGAAGAAGCTCCTCCAAGCTCTCCCAAGCTCTCTCAACCGAACTTCTTCAGTTGGGAAGGTAAACCTAACTTCTAAGCTTCGAATTAATGGTTTATGGCTTGTTTTTGGCTCTTTTTCTTCATCTCTTCACCACCTATGCTTAGATTTCGTGGCTCATCAACTCCTATGGCTTATTCTCAGTGTTCTAAGGTTAGGACAAGAGCTAAACTCGGTTGAAGCAAGATAAGAGACCAAAGTTTCTCAAAATCTCATTTTAAGGTAAAAAACATACCTTAAGCTTCTCTACAAGTCATCCGATTTTCTTCCTCTGATTTTTATGAGTTTATACACTCATAATCTTCATATTTACATGTTAAATCAGTTGGTTAGCCATTTGGAGCAAGGGTGGCCGAGATCCAAAGGAAATACTCTCTTTTAAGGCATTTTCCAAGGTAAAACCTAATAACAAGGCAGCTTGTTGTTGTTTAGCTATTCCCTAGCCTTATTTTCTTCTCTTTTTCATGTAGATTCAATTGGTATACCAAGAGCTACACGGAGTAGCTAGATCCAAGCCAAAAACACCATTTTGGCATCTTAAACAAGGTAAAACTTAGCTATCTTCCAAGCTAATTCACCCACGGTTTTATACCTTGTTCTTGAGAGTGTTTTGATACTCTTTCTCTTCTGGAAAAATAGGGCCGAAGTAGATCTATATCAAGCTTGAAGATCTAAGGTAAAAATCCATGATTTTCATGACTTAAATTACTTCTTATGGTTAGATCTTGCTTGGAGACTAACTAGGCCTTGTTTTCTGTTTGAAAACATGTAAGAGATGCTTTGGAGAAATTCTCCTTAAGGTGGCGAATCCAAACAAGGATCTACCTAAGTTAAATCAAGGTATAAATCACTTAAACATTAACTTTGCTAAGTTAATATGCTCTTAACCAATTCTAATTAAATTGCCGTGAGTGAAGGAGAAAAATAAGGTCTTGTTTGACCTTAAAATGTTTAAGGAATGGTTTAATAAATTTTATAACTAATTAAACAAGCATAATTGTCAAATTTAAGACATTATGTGGAAGTTTGGTAAATAAATAAAAAGTGTGTGGTGAGGCCGAAATTTATATGTATTTTGGGACATTTATGTGTAATTTATTTTGCAAGCCAATGTTTGTAATAAGGCCATGTATTTTAGGCCATTTTATTTATGCATTTACAAGTTTTATTTAAGTTTAGGTGATATCCAATTATTACCGAAAATAAGTGGGGCTTAGAAGTAATTAAATTAAATTTGGGGGCTTTAGAATAATTAGGCCGAAAATTAGAGTTAAAAAGGAGTTAAAATAAAGTTTATAAAATTTTATAAAGTTTTGGGGTTAAATGGTCAATTTTGGAAATCTAGGGGTTAAAACCGTAATATAAGGAAATTAGTGGTCAAGGAAAAATTAAGGAGGTTAACCTTGACCATATACTAGGTTTTGACCAAAATAAATAAGTTAGATAACTTATTTAAGGTTTTATAATAAGATAAGTATCTTATGGTAATATTTTTATAACATATGTGGTAAATATGTTATTACCGAAAATAAAGGGTGTACAATGGTATTTTAAACACCCATGGGCTATTAGGAATTTTTAGGAATTTATTGGAATGTTTTTGGAATTAAACAAACTATATATGTATAATATAGTTATTATGTCATTATGACACTTTGGAGAAATATATGGGGTGGTATAGTAAATACCGATTATATATGGGTTAATAAAGGTAATAATAACCCTTTGGAGAAATTTGATGATTTTTAGAATAAAATAAGAGTGTTATTAAGATATATGTATAATATATTTTTAATGAATTATGAAACTATGTGTTATAATAGGGCCAAATGGCAATTATAGAATAGTACAAAGGCTGTTCGAAATTTACAAAAAAATAACCATAGGTTATACCCTTTTTATAAGTTAGAAATGTTATATTAAATGGAATATAACATGGCATAAATTAAGGGGTGATTTTGTAAATAAAGGAAACTATGGTTTATGAAAAAGAATATGGTTTCGATATAGTGCCCATGCGGCAATAATAAATAGTTTGGTATAAAAACCATAGGTTAGAAATTAAAGGGAATAAGAATATCATGTCAAATGATATTAGCATATGGAATGGCATTACATAATGTTATGTGGTCAAAATAGAATTTAAATAAATTCAAGGGCTTTACCGGATTGATAAAGTTTGGAAAATGAATTTTAGACTAAGGTCTATAATGTTATAAATGTTATAACAATTATATGGTTTAGGTGGATACATATTTTGGTTGGAAACCATATGATTTAATGGTGGTGGTTATTTGAAAAAATATATATAGTTATGAACTATAAGTTATGAGTTTTGGATACAATACAAAAAAATAATAATAATATACTACAATCATGCATGAATACATGCAATATGTACCTAAGCTAGATGGTGGACAAGATTAAAAAGAAATACAACGAATTAAACTTAACAGTTGAAATATTATGACGTACGTGTTTAAGTAACAAAGCCGACAGTTTTAGAGAAACCCGTAACGAACAACTGTAGAAAACAGGGGTGAACTGTCGGGGTTACTTATTATTCGGAGATACCGGATGTAGTTAGTCATGGATACTGACTTATAGTTTATTGTCGTTTAGATTGTACTTCTGACAAGACGCTCGACGAGCTAGCGGACTACACGGAGCTAGGATCTGCTGATTCACTCACACCACCGTAATACAATCAGGGTGAACGGTTGTAAAGGGGTTTGATCCGAGTTGTCCCTAAGGTTGCTCCTTGGCTCGGATTTTGGTTGATATAACTGTATGTTGTTAGAGTCTCTGATTGTCTCTGAGCTTCCTCAGTTCGGACTTCTGTGTGATCTGTGATAAGATTGTTTGTCTGAATGTGTTAATTATAATGCTGATTGTATATTTACTACTGTTTCTTATTTTACTGTTTTGAGTTAACAGTATTGTGTTCGTATATATGAACCTATATATAAAAACGAACTAGCGGCTATGGTGCTATCTTATATGAAATATAAGGAACGTCAGTAAACGTTGTAGCACTAGGATATAACTTATACATATTATCCAAGACTTTTATACGGAGCATTGGCCTTTCTATACGCCGCTCTCGTATCTAACACTGGATCCCGAGTTTACAGACTCCGATTGGACTAATGACCTTAGTCTGCTGTGTTAGGGGAAAAAAATGGTAATGCGATGCGATGGTATAATTAATTAATGGAATGGAAGTAAAGCCAAGATGTTGGCTCTTGGTGCGCGCTGTGATCACAAAAACGATACTAGGATGTCCGCGTACGGGTCCGTAAGTATCAAGAAAATTTCCCGTGAGCTAGAATGGCTCGTTGGTCGGAGACTCTACCGTTGGAGTGGCTATGCCGTGGGTGACCCGCATAAAATATGGGTAACTAGAGACATGTCGTTTTAACGAGACATTGTCTCTAGGTATAACTAAACAACTAAAACAATTGAGACTTATACAGTGGCGAACAATACCATGGACGAGACTTAATACTTGTTTATTATTCTCGTTGTTTCGCTTTGTTGTTCATTGGTTATACTTGTGGTTATTTTATTGTGTGTTGATGGTTGGATGGAGCCTACGAGGCTAAGGTAAATTAAATATGAGCATGTACGCTACGGCGAATGTACATTGTACATTATATTGTTATTGTTCGATATATAATTGTGGACTGTGTTATTAAATGATTGTGGATTGGATGGATGGTTGAATATCTATGAATATTTGATGGATGAATATGTGTATTATACATGTTTATTACAGTATTGTTATACTGTAAAATGGTAAGCATGAAACCGACCAAGTAATAAGATGGTTAAAATGACAAGTGACCATTAGGGTCCAGGCCCGGCATACTCAGCGTCTATCGCTGATACTACACCACATTTCAGGTTGTTGATCATTGTTGAAGCTGAAGAGCAGGAACAGGGTAATTGGAGTTTTGCTTTGTTACCACCATGGAGTTCATTGGGTTTAGCAATGAGGATGGTGTATGGTCGTATGGTAAGGTTATGTATTTTTCAGGATTGGGTAGACGCTCACTTGTCGATGTTTATGATTTATGGAATTAGTATGATGTATAGGAGTTTCTCGTTATCACTGCGGTTAGCAGCTTGTTTATTTTGGAAGTTGGATGTAGTTTGGCTACGTTGCTCGCATGGGCGAGTAATGGCCGGTGACACCCGAGCGAGATTTGTAATTGTTATTTATTTTTCCACTGTGAGATGTTTTAATTATTGCTACGTGAGGGATTATATCGTGATTATGGAGAGGGGTGTTACAAAAGTGGTATCAGAGCGGAGTACCGCTTTGATGACCAGATAATAGGTTAAGATAGTGAGCTTAGGACTTAGGAAATTATGGGAAACATTTGGGAGGAACGAGACGATTCGTCTTAGAAAGATATTGTGTCTAGTAACGCGAATTGCGTGACAGGTTAGCCTTAAGGCAACTTAATATCTACTGGTTGTGTACGGTAATTTACCGTGAATTTTTGTGACATACTGTACTACAGATGTCTGGGAGAACTAGAGGGCGTGGTGCTGGAAGAGGTAGAGGTGGTGACCCCGGCATTCTAGGAGTTGCTGAGACAGTTGCAGCCGTTCTTGCACAGCTGGGTACCCAAATAGGAGGAGCACCAGCCCACCCACCACAACCCAGGGAAACGAACTAGCTGAAGTCAGTTGGCGAGACCTGACCACCTACATATTCTGGGGAACCAGACCCCGTAGCCTTGGAGCGCTACATTGTTGAACATGAGAAAGCTTATGAAGCTTTACAAGTACCTGACAACAAGAAGGTCGCCCTTGCTGCTTTCCATGTGAAGGATGCAGCCAGCACTTGGTGGAGATTGGTCAAGGACCATCACCTGGCTACGCCCGACTTTTTGTGGGCTGCCTTTGTAGAGTTGCTGAGAGGGAAGTACTACCCAGCTCACCTCAAGCAGAAGAAGCGCCAGGAGTCCGAGACACTGACCCAAGGTGGTCTGACCATGGATGAGTATTACGCTCGATTCATTGGTTCGCTGGACTCCATTCCCGGTGTGGATTACTCAGAGACCGTGAAGGTCGAGAAGTTCCACGGAGGACTATTATTTCGCATTCAGATGGCGATGGGTGCTACCCTCTACACTACCATCCAAGTACTAACATAAAAGCCATAAAATTCTTTACTTACTACATTACCAATTAACTTTGTGAGAACTTACCAAGGAGATTCCAGGAGTGTTATGAGGCTGCCTCGAGGACGGAGCTAATGCTCCAGACTCGGGAAGAGACTCTCGGGGCCAAAAAAAGGAAGAACCCTGAGGGAGAGTCTGAGGGTGGAGGAGCATCTCCAGGCGAAAGCCAAAAGAAGGGAAAGTAAGGACTTATTCCATTTCAGATTATTTATCATATTAAATACCTTAGGAATGCTGACCCGAAACCTTAAGTAGGAAATTCTTTCCAAAGAAAGGGCAGCAGGGTCACCAGGGAGCAAAGGGAAAAGAGCCCGTCCTTTGGTTGACCGGCCCAGCACCTTCCAAGGGTGAAAACACCTACCTCTTAAATTGAATTGTGACCTTAACCTTTAAATCATCAAATTGTAACTTAAACTTAATTACTACCATTAGGCACCAGACAGCCCCCGCGCCATTTTTACTGTAAGCGTTGTGGGAAAGACCATCCTGGGGTCGATTGCGAAGGCCGCAAAGTTGCCTGTCGGTGCTGCAAGAAAGAGAGCCATAGGGAATTTGAGTGCTGGATGAACCCAGAGAGCCGTAATTACAGGCCACCAAAGAATACTCAGAAGACCTCAGCTGGAGGATCTGGAGTACCACGAGGCGGTCAGGATGGCCAGACATCTACTGATGCTGGAGCCCTGAAGGGCAAGGGAGTAGATAGGGCATGAGTCCCCTAACTCCATGAGACCGCTGGTGGAAGACTTTGCTTACTATGTTGTGTATTTACCTTGGATGTTAGACAAAGACTTGTTATAAGTATGTGGGAGTGTGTCATTGACCACTCGCCTTTTGTGTAAGACTTTGGGATTAGTTGTGTGTACTCAGTACCAAAAAGCTTTAGACCTTGACGGATTAAATATATGAACAGGATGTTAAAGCTTACATTATCATGTAGCCATACTCGACGACGCAGAGTCAAAGATACCGATAACTGTTGAACCAGAATTTCCACCTGCATGGCGCACTTGCTATTGCAAGCGCTATGACAAGTAAACCACTGAAATTTCCATCTGCCTTGCGCACTTGCTACAGCAAGTGCAGCAACAGCAACGACAACAGTAACAGCAACTGCAAATGCAACTGCAACAACTACTACTTTTTAGTCTTTTATTATATGTACAAAAAAAAATGTTTTTCAAACGTTTTCATACAAACCCTGAGAATAGAAACCTATGCGACTACGGAAGGACCGTTAGTCCAACCACTGCAACTGGAGAAACTATACAACCACTGTGATTGTAAACCAAACCAGTTTAAACATTTGGGAATTTTCAGACATGGCTTATTAGCCAAATACCATCAGTGTATACCCGCATTTAATGCTAATCACTACGAGTGATAAATGTTTAGTCCTTATGGACAAGCATACCCTTTGTAGATGCACCACCGTCAGTGAGGATGGTTGGGAAGTGGAGAGCCAAGTTGCTCAAGCTATTATGCAATCTGCAATACATCCAATTACATGGATGAGGGAACGAATATGAATTATGAATGTGGTATGATCAAGATAAACAGGGAGAAAAAGGGAATATGTTTTGTACTCAATGAGATTGAACTAGGAGAACCAAGTTTGCTAGATGTAGCACAGATTTTCCTTACACCGAGCTAAATAACGCTGGTTTATGACATGAATTACCACTGATGCCACCAGGGCAATAACACTTATTACTAGATAACCGATACCATGAACTATTAAATAAAAAAGGGTAGAAGAAGAGAAAAGAAAACAGGATATCCATCAGAGGGAGATTGACAACAGAATACTTCAACATCCGTGTGACAGATATTACCAGTTTACTAAACGAGACATGGGACGACCGCACTCCGTTAGGAGCATGTGGGCCTGACAGACTTATTTATGAGTTAGTCAGGTAAGTAGTAATGTATCAGTACGGTACCCCATGCAAGTAGAAAAGTAGTTTTAGGAACACGAGAAGTAGTCAACTCCATACTACGGACAGTAAGACGGATTACCTCGAAGATGGATGAGAAGAGCCGCAGTTAAACCAACGGGCTAGAGAAATCAAGAACCTTCAGCAGATAGCAGTAGACAGTATACAGAGAAGACAATGAAACCTTTCAAGGACGTGAAACCTAAGGATAAGAACATGGAAACCCATTATGGATGAATAATATGTAGAACCCTCATAAGGATCAAGCAAATGCTTGCAATCCAGAGGAGATCTACCAGATGATATGGACATAAACGCGTGACTATGCGAGGATAAAAGACAAAGCTATATAATAGCAGACACCTTAAGCAAGGAACAGTGGATTTGGAATGTACCACTCACAGGATAATTTACACATCTTATCTGTTTGACTCACGAGATATTAGCTGTTGAGCGTTTACGCCTCTGCACTCTGTATGACTGAGTGTTTTGGTATTGCACTCGTGCAGTTATTAATCTAGTGGGAATGCAGAAAGATAAAGTGGATATCAACACGAGTGTGTAAAAAAAAGAAAGAAAAAAAAGAAGAACTACAACAGTGTGTTACTCCGGAACAAAACCACAAGGAGACATGGATGACAAACATCCTCTTTATGGACATATAGGCTGGTACGTCTTAGTATTACAAGACGAGTGCAAGAGCACTAAGTACTAACAGTAACCAATGTCATATTATACCTCAAGCTGAATATCAGTGAGAGAAGACACACGCATGTTTGCTAGTGATCCAAATGAGAGGACACACAGCAATAGAAATAGGCAAATTGAGCCTATGTTCATGGGTCTATGCCTCATACGGAGCGAGTGGGCCCATAAGAACGAACTTAGAGAGAGCACAAATAGTTAGTGCCTCACCCTTTATATATTGTGGAGCCCAGAAGGGCTAGAGTCATACCCGTCTCTCCGATATGAGGATAACCCACGAGTTGGTGAACTCTTTGAGAGCCAAGTATCCAGCGCTCCTTGTTGAGCGGCTGTTGTATACTTGTGGGGTACGGGGGCGTAACCCTCTTTTAAGGGGGTAGAGCCTCTTGGCTGTGCACATGTGTGCACTAAGTTTTGGTTGTTTAGTATGCATTGCATACAAAGAATTGGTTTGGTGGTGTGCGGGGCATACGAGGTTGTTTGTTTCGTATGCATGGCATACAGTGAATTAGTTTTGTTGGTTATGTTTGGTACGCGGGGCGTGCGTTGTTTGGTTGTTTGTGTGTGATGTACACTTGAATGTATGTATCTTATGAGATACTTGTTTGAATGATTGTATGTACACCATGTGTGAAGTACCTTTCTTATGCTATTTGTAATATGTATTCATATTTCTTTATAGAATGATTACATATGGTATCGCCTAGATACGAAATGAATCATTAGATATGGAATGTGGAACAATGGAATATTATGGACACCTCAGGGAAGTTGTCAGGGTTGGTAGAACTGATAGGAAATGATGGTGCTGATGGATCACCTATATCCATATATGATTGAACTAACGCCACAACGTGATGGCTATGTGCTGTATAAGCGCAATACGATGTGTGTAAATGATATATCACATAGATATACATTATGGGAACAATGGGTAGTTATACATTTATATACATACCTATTTGATTAAGAAACTTCAGGACAAAGTCTTTTTAAGGGGGGTAGATTGAAATACCCCAAACTTATTAAATATGGATTAAATATTTAATTACATTAATTAAGGCCTTTACATGCCTTAAAAGTCAACTGAGAACAACAGTGGTCAACACAAAACAAGATGTTGCACTCTTTGACTGTTTAGGGTAAATAAATACCCAAATGAACTACTTAGGACCTAAAAATTTGTCCTAAGATTATTAACACATTATTAAACATATTAAAGTCGTTGGACTACACTCCAACACAAAGAACAAGCATTTACATGCTTCAAGGTCAAAAAGGGCAAAAATGTGCTCTAAGAAACCTTAAAGGTCTAATGACCTCTAAATGATATAAAATTGAATACCATGATCAAATATCATGTAAGGAACAAAACAAAACCGTTGTCAAAGAAAACCAAGCTCAGAAACACCTTGAGACACAAAATGTGCACTAAAACTCCTTAAAGCACATTTTTGTGTAATTGCCTTCTAAATTGGCTTTAAATGGGCCAAAAGGTTATAAATACCTTTAAATATGATAAAATATCATATTATATCATATTAGGAATTTAATTCCAAGAATTTACGAATTTTTACAAATTTAATATTAAAATATTAATAAAACCCTAAAATGGGGCCCGTTTGAGTCAACATTGACTAAGAATGGTCAAGAGGTCAAAGTTTGACCCCTTGGACCACATGAGGTCGACATACACAGGCTGGGGGAGTCCAAATTTGTCACTTACTATCTTAATAAACAAGACTCCACTTGTTCCCTTAATTAAGGCTTACTTTTTGCCTTTTATTAGTTTATACACTCCACTAGCTCCATTATTGTAACACCCCAACATACAACAACATACTTAACATTAAACTGCAGCGGAAAATACACATCATCACATAACTTAACTCATCGGTGTTACACGCCGTTAACCACCCACGTGGCTAACAAGGCTAACATTTACACAACTGTATCGGTCTGATGGACTAGATTCCCGAGCAACTATACAATACCGTCTCCTTTATTACTACCAACATTCTTTATACAAATACCTTCCAACTGTACCGAGTATTTACAACTAATGCCGAGAACAATTTCGGTCTTACTACACCTACAGGTTACAAGTGATTACATTGATTACCCGTACGCAACAACTACCCCGTCCTACTCTCGAACGGCTCCAGCTCCTTGTACCTGAAATAGAAAGGAAAGAAAGGGTGGCCCCCCAGGGGCTCAGCACCTTTGCTGGTATGGTAATCCCGCAGCCCACATGCTACCGGGCCACGCACAACTATTTGTCGTCTTAGCATGCAGTTGATTACATTTAAACCAAGCATGTGAAACATAAACTCACAACACGATACATTTCACACCCAATGGGCTTAACATACAACTCATTTATACTTAACCAATCACTCTTTGAGTTTCTTCAACCCTATAGTATTTCTCCTCTAACGGAGATATTACCTAAGACATTTACCCACTATCGGGTTTCCACAAACGTCCCTTTTACATACTAGGAACCATATCCATGATCCTCATATTTCACTTCTAAGCAACATATAAAACACATCACAATAACTTTGCAACATACACATAACACATACATAACAGGTACGGATCTCTTAGGAACCGGCCCAAACATAGTTAATACACTGGTGAGCCTAGAGAATGATATCACCTCATGCTAAGCTCGTTAAAACAAAACTCATTACCGCCCTAATAGTCGGACGAGTAACTTACCTAAAGGTGGATCGGATTTAGTGACCCGAACACACCACATAAACACATGTTCCCCCTAAACCGATCGTAAGTCAGAATAGCTAAGCTTTGGGATAAGCTATGGGAGATCATAACCCGTGACGGAAACAACCATAACAGAGAGAAGGGTAAAGCTAAAAAGGATACCCACTCCTGAAAATACATAATTTGGTCCCTCCCATCTCACAAACGTACAGAACACCGAGAGTTATAGTGGTTCGGCCAATAATCCGGCCTACATCCACTTCTAGACAATATCTTTATTCCCTTCTTTGGTATTACAACTTTAGAGAGCTTTCTAGTGTTCTCTCTCTCTTCTAATCTTGTGTCCCCTTGCAAATGAGCCTCCCATCTCTATTTATAGATCTTCGAGGGTGAAGTCTCTCTCTTAATCCTTGCACATGTAGCATTGCTTTATAGGAGCTGCCCTCCTAACTTTGACTCTTTCCTCCTTGTAAAACCTTCCGGTCCAAAAGTGTGGGGTACGGGGTGCGATGCCCGGATGCGGAATACAAGACGCAGGATGTGGCACCCGAACGTAGAGTGCCGGGTGCGGGATCCAGGACCTGGCCACGAGGTCTAGCGCCCGAGCTTAGTACTGTTGCGGGATTTGGATTGACGCTTGGTGTCCAGATTGGAGCCTGAACAAGATCTTGAAGGGGGTCTGGGGCCCGAGCCCGGATCTAAGGTTTGGACCTTCTTGGCTCTTCAGTCTCGTCATATTTTTGCCCTCTTCATCAGTCCCACAAGTTCTACTTTTTAGCACTCAAAAAAGTGGAACTTATAAAAAAGAGAGATAGAAATTTACATTTTTCCTCTTTTCTCCTATCTCCTAGTCCCACAAGTTCTTTTTCTTTAGTTTTTACAAAGAAACATGAACTTACAAAAAATCGGTACAATTAGTATAATCAAAAGTCCCACAAGTGTCTTTCTTCTGAATCTGACAAATTGGAAATTCTGGGACATAATTCTTTGAGATAATATATCTTGATGGATGGATCCCATAATATCTTGATGGATGAATTCCCTGATGTTCTGATATAATACTTAAGAAGGCCAGAAATGAAATACCCCAAACTTAGATATGGTGTTTAAATGATAAACTAAGATATAAGGAGGCTAAATAATGCCTTAGAAACATTAAGAAACATTTCTAATCAAAGAAAATATAAGGAAACACCAAAAAGAGCAGTTTTGACAAAAATGTGCTCTAAGCTTGGAGAGACATGGGAGAGTACCCAAATATTGTCCTAAGACCTTAGTAATATCCTAATGGTCATTTTAAGTCAATTACCAAAGAAAACCAAGCTTGAAAACAAGTTAAAACACAAAATGTGCTTTAAGGAGTCTTAAAGCACGTTTTTGAAAAATTGTCTTGTAAATGAGTTTTGAATGGCTAAATGTCCATCATTACTCTTTAATTAATATGTGTACTATATAGTATCACATTTGGAGGTCTATATCAATGGGAAATCAAAAATTTCACAACAATGTGCCTTGTTTTTGATGAATAGTGAATTAATTAAGCTAGTTTATAACATAAGTCTATATAAGTGAGACATTTGGTCAACAAAGACTAAACTACCCTCATTCACTAAAGGGGGCCGGTTTTTTAAGTGTGACTCACCACACTTATCTAGCTAAGTAAAGAGAAAGCAAAATAAGTAAGTTATAAAGCATAAAGTACTATTCACCTTTTAAGATAAATATCACATTTTGCTTACCTCTCTCCTCACTTCTTCATTCTACCTTGTCTCACACGATTTCTTGCTCTCTTTCTCTTCTCCATTAACGTGAAGCTCCTCTCCATGCTAGCTCCACCTTCTCTTGCACACATCTTGCTCATTTTAGCTCCAAATCCAAAACAAAATACATATTCTTCTTAGTTAGCTCAAGCTCCTCCTTTCTATCTTTTCAAAACTTCAAGAGCTTCATTTTGGTGCCAAGTCAAACCACCATTAGAGGAGGAAATTCAAGTTTGGAGACTCCATTGGCATCTCCATTCTCTTAAGGTAAAGAAAGTGTAAGAAAATCTAGGTTTCCACCATTTTCTTCACATAACCGAAAATATATACTCATGGGACTCCATGTTTATGCCTTGTTCTAGCTTGTTTCTACTCTTCAAAGGAGAGAGGAGGTCCTCCTTGCTTCACATCCAAGTTTGTCTTGAGAAACCAAGGTAAAACAATCACATTAATACCTTAAAACATATTTTTAAACCTAGGGTTTGTCCCTTAGGGTTAATGTGTTATCTAGTACTCATTGGAGTCATTGGATATTGGTTAGAACATTGGCAAGGAGAATCACATTGGTGACCGAGATTGAACAAAGAAAACCTAAGGAGAAAAGCTTTTGAGCTTGTGAGAAAACAAGGTAAATTACTTACCTTAAGGTGTCTTGTTGTTTAAGGGAATGAGATGTGGGTATATGATGAGTTTAGTGTAGAGTTTATATTGGGAAGGTGTTATAAAAACCTAGGAGAAACAATGACTATACTTGTGAACTTGTGACTAAGGAGCAAAAGAGAAAAGAGATAGTTTAAGAATATAAAGGTGAAGTACAAGAAGCATTTTATTTCAATGGGAGCCTTGTTGAGTGTATTCGCAGGTTGAAGGCATATATATGTGGAAATTCAGTGATTAAGATTATTGTCATTTAAGGGCCTAAGTGCCAAGCATTTTAAGTTTAAGCACTATATGATGATGTGGTGTGGTTTTGGTGTAAATTGGGTGTTAAGTTGTTGTGGTGAGAATTTGGGTGATGTTGGTTGTTTGTTGAAGAAAAACCATGTGTTAGGAGGTACTAAATACTAGAGAACCCATGGCAAAATTTAAAGGAGAGTTTAAGTGTTTAAGACATTCTAAGGGAATTTAATGACCAAGGAAGTACTAGGAATGTTCTATAGGTTGTCTTGATGGAAAAGGGTGAAGTTAAGGTGTTTTAATGATTTATAATGACTTAGGTATCACCATGGAAGATTTAGGAATCAAGAGAATGTATTGGAGTATTTAGGACTTAGGCAAATGTTGGTGCACAACTAGGAAGGAAATAATGTGATGATGATGGAAGTTTAAACTTGTTAAGGAACTTAAGTAAATGCTCAAAAGAGTTTTAGATAGTGAGAGATGCTTGGGAGATGATGTTATAGTGGTGAAGAGAACATTTGGCATAGTGGTTACACTAGGTATGAACCACCACCTAGAAACCTAGAGGAAAACATTACAAGTGTTAGCATTATTACAAGGAAAATGCATAATGACTAAGGTGGATCTTGGTGGATGATTTAAGGTATTTTAAGGAGGGCTTAAGGTGTATTTGAGGTGCCCAAATGAGGTTATAACATATTAAGATATATGAGGAGAAGTTTGGAGTTGAAAAAGAATTTAGAAACAAGTTTTTGGAGCCGACCGGCCTTAGGACCGGACTTGCAAGGTCGGTCGGGCTCTGTTACACTACCGGAAAATGTTTCTGGAATCGACCGGACTTGGGGACCGGACTTACAAGTCCGGTCGGGCTTGTGTTTTGTGAGGGAAAATGTTTCTGGAATGGACCGGACATGGGACCGGACTTGCCAAGTCCGGTCGGCATGAATTTTGTACGGTTATAAGTCTCTGGAATCGACCGGACATAGGACCGGACATGTAAGTCCGGTCGGAGTGAATTTTCCAACGGTAAAAGGGTACTGGAATGGACCGGACTTGGCAAGTCCGGTCGAGCCAAAAAAAAAAAAAAAAGAAATTTCAAATTTCTAAGAATGGTAATGGGTAATGAGGTATGCCCTTGGTAGGGTAGTAATGATTGGGACCCTAAGAACTTAAGGAATTAAGTTAAGATTAAGTATAAGTTTTAATGTTTAAAGTTAAGTTTGTAAGACTAAGTGATAAAGACTTGAGAGGTTATTGAGTGGAAGTCCTTAGGGACTAAGTGAGTTAAGTAAGGTGCAAATAACTAATAACCTAAAAATGAATGTTTTAGGTTTGTGAGTTGGGACCCCGAAGAAGATTAGTCAAACAACGATCGACGGTGAACGGTACAATCCTTCTTGTGACCTGCTTGCTAACGAGGTGTCCCTCGGCTTGTGTGCTATCTGTTTAATTGTTATGACTAAAACAAGATAAAGCATGCAACCGGTTATATTGTTCTCGTTGTGATTGTGTTATATTTACACTAACCCGCGAGACTTGAGATTGTTACTAACCAAGTTTAGTACTTACTGAGTTAAGAATAAGAGTTAAGTTTGATGGTTGTTGGTTAATGCCCGTTAAGGCTTAGCTAGCACATGGTGTTTAAGATGTCTACTAACTGGAACTTGAGTGAGGAAACCCGGGACCGATCTCCGGTCATGCATGCTAAGGAAAAAGGGGGACGGTATCTGAATCAGATCCGCCCTCCGCTTAAGGACTTGTCTTCGGACTTGTAGCCTAGGGCCGGTTGCCGGCTCAGCTACGCTGGACTCCCGTCCAGAGTAGGTGGCATTAAGATGGTGCGGTGGGATCACCTAAATCCCAGGTTCGAATTAAGCTACAACCAATCCCTTCCAGGAAAGGTTTGTATACTGAGATTAAGATTGAGACTGAGATTAAGATTAAGGTAAGGTGAGGAACTGAGATTAAGGAAGTGAGGACTAAGGAGGGGGTTACTAACCCACTTGATAAGGGAACGCTTGAGTCGTTCATTGTTTGTGAACTATACATGTTCATCTGTGGTTATTGTTATTGCACTTCATATTATGCTTGTGTATGTAATCAATTTCCATGCTATCGACAATTAGTCGTCGTAGCCCCGTTAGCTTGGGGGCCATGAGAGGGTGTACCAGCATTCGTGCTGACCCCCTCGGGGGCTATTTTTACACTTGCAGGTAAGAGGCCCATGAGGACGCACTACGAGAGTAGGAGCGGTTAGACTTAGGTCGGGACATTTATTTTGAGTTCGGGTTGCGCCTGTGCACCCGACTGTTTATATTAAACTGTTGTAAGTTTGAGATTACTTTGAGATACTAGTACTCGGTTGGTTGTGGGATTGTGAATGTTGTTGTTTTGAGTTGGATAAGTACTTTGGTTAAGTATTATAAATGTTAAGCCGGTATATTCTAACGATCAGACCGTGGCAAGGTCCAAGTGTTGTTTATTTCCGCTGCGACGTATTCGATTAAGTGTTCAGATTGTGATAACCACGATAGGCTTTGGATGGGGTGTTACAAAAAGTGGTATCAGAGCGTAGTTACGCTCTGATCAAGAAATACCGGATATAAGTAACCACCGAGTTAGGATATAAGTTAAGAAGTAAGTATTGGGTTAAGGGTGTGAGAAGTTAGAGTGAGTAGAGTCAGATGACCACTAATAAGTGTGGATTGTCTTTACCGTCTACGGACGTTATAAACTTACTAACCAAAACAATGGTGAGTACGAATCTAATGTAAGTTATGCTTGTTCAGATGGCAGGACGCCCTAGAGGAGGCCGAGGTCGCGGCCGGGGTGAGGATATTCCAGGGATACCTGGAGGGCAGACGATCGCAGAGATCGTAGCTGCCGCTTTAGGGCATATGGGCTATCAGCCTGGTGTGGGTGCACCACCTCCACCGCCACAACCTAGGGAACCAAACTGGGTGAAGAGTCTTGCTGATCTTCGACCCGCACTTCAAGGGGGAGACTGATCCCGCCAAGCTTGAGGCGTACATCTCCGAGCTGGAGACCGCCTTCGAGACCCTTGATGTCCCTGCTGGGATCAAGGTGCGCTTAGCTGCTTTCTACCTGAAGGGGGCGGCGGGCGATTGGTGGAAGCTGGTGAGGGCCGAGCATGTGGCCAACCCAGAGTTCGGCTGGGAGCAGTACACCGCCTTGCTACGGGCAAAGTACTACCCCGCCCATGTCCAGACGAAGAAGCGCTTGCAGTTAGATGCGCTTAAGCAGTCGGACAAGATGACAGTGGACGAGTATTACTCAGAGTTCACTGCCTTGCTCCGTCTTCTGCCAGGTCTAGGGTATTCTGACCAGATCTTGGTGGACCGCTTCTACGGCGGGCTTAGCCATCGACTCCGCTACGGCATGGGGCCGACGAGTTACACTACCTTGCAGGTAATAAGAATGATTGAAATTTGAGTAAGTGGTGAATAAGATTTAGATTATGAAAGATAAGTGTGACTAATACTATGGAAAAGCAGGAGTGCTATCATGCCGCTGCTAAGGTTGAGATTACCGTCCAGCTGAGGGACGAGGAGAATGCAAAGCGGAAGAGTGCTGGGAAGAGCTCAGAAAGTCAAGGGCAAGGAGGGTACAAGAAACAAAAGTACCAGCCTCAGGCCCAGAAGAATCAGAACCCGAAAGGGAAGGAGGAAAAGGAGAAGGCTTCGGAAGAGCCATTGAAGCTGACGTATGCTATTGCAGCTACACCCCTGCGCTCTAAGGCGCCAAAGGGTAAGGAAATTGATATTGAATGAGTTAAGAAATAAATTAGTAACCGTTTGAGATATGAGAATTGACAATGTGAATCATCAGGATCTGAGACTGAGAGAGGAGCCGGTGGTGGCTACCAGCGACGCTTCATCTGTAGATGGTGTCACAAGGACCACCCCGGGCTCGACTGTAAGGGGAATAAGGTGGAGTGCAACTTCTGTGGTGTCTACGGGCATCGAGCTTATGAGTGTTACCGGAACCCTGCTAGCAGAGCCTATAGGCCCGACACCAGGGGCAAGGGCAAGACCGATCAGGGAGCTGGATCTGACGGTCAGAGGAAAGTGCAGCAGCCGGCGGACAAGAACCCACGGGCGACCCAGAAGACGGGGCCCACTTTACACATGGTGGACCGGGACGATGAGCCTGAGCCCTCATCGAGGCCAGGTACCACTATAACCAATTAGTAATAAAACTACCTGCTTACCGCATTATCATGCATGTTTGGTGAAATATATGAGTTAAGTAAGAATAAGGTGAGATTAGAACCTAAGTAAGACATAACCTACTACCGCTTTAGGAAGATTCAACATTTGCTACCCAATACCATCTTCATCTAACCCGGAGCACACCGACATCAAAACCATGGACTTTCCAACCGAACAATGTCAGGTTATCCGCCCAGGTATGATTTTATTAAGGGGATACCTGACACCCGACGCACAAATAGCCATCATCAGGAGATGCAATCAACTAGGAATGGGACCGGGAGGTTTTTACACACCGGAGTACCCAGGGGGAGCAAGGAATGAATTAAAGATGATGAGCTTGGGCAAGGATTGGAATCCGTATGCCAAGAATTACCAAACCATGGGAGCAAGATGGAGTCTCACCCACCGGGAATACCCGAAGAGTTCCATCCAGTTATTGCACAAGTCGTGGAAATCGCTCAGCAGTTGGAGGCTGAACCGATTCCAGACATACAGCGACATTTGTATTGTAAACTTCTACGAAAAGATGGGAAACTGGGACTACACCAGGATAAGGACGAGACAACGGAGTCTCTTGAAAGAGGGATACCCGTAGTGTCTTGGTCCATTGGAGATGATGCGGAGTTTTTATACGGCGAGCAGAAGCGTGCGGACCGTGCAGATAAGATAGTACTTAAGTCAGGTGATGTATTAATTTTGGGAGGAGAATCAAGGATGTTATACCATGGGATTAAGAGAATCAAGCTGAATACAGCACCGTCACCGCAGTAATCAATGCGACGCATATGATACCAGGAAGATTAAACCTACCTTTAGACAATATTAGCCATGTAATGTTAGAATGAGATGAGAATGAGATGTAAGATTGAAGCACATGTTGTAAACAGGATGGTCATGAATAAAATAACAGTGTTGTTCATATAAATTGTTACGACTCTTGTTATACCATCAATACTCATGGAGCTTGTGAAGACAATTAGGTTATGGACTCGGTACGGAAGGTGCACTAAGCATACTCACAGAGGCACAGGCTGACGCTAGCGGTACTATCCTCACCGGCACCTTTCCGATCAATGGGATTGAGGCATCAGTTCTCTTCGACTCAGGGCCTCGCATACCTTGTCTCTGCATCATTTGCGAGCAGGTTGGGGCTAGACGCTGAGGAGCTACCCGACTTCACGGTTACGCTCCCGTCTAAAGAGAAGATTCGTTGCACTCGTTACTACCGAGGAGCCGCCATCAGAATTAAGGGGGAAGACTTTCCAGTCAGTTTCATTGAGTTCAGTAAGCTAGGATTTGATGTTATCTTCGGGATGAACTGGTTGGAGCGGCACAAGGGACGTATCCTCTGCGCCGAGCATAGATTGCTGCTCAGGAGTCCTTCTGGGTACAATATCATACCGCCAGAGGCCCAGGGCCTTCGACCAAGATCACCGCCATGGCAATGCACAGAATTAAGGAGAAAGGAAGAAGTATACCTCTGCTATGTACAAGACATAGAGAGAGACCCTGAGTTCGACCCGACTTACCGTAGTGTCGGAGTTCCCCGACTTATTTCCACGGGAACTGCCCGGCATGCCACCCACTCGGGAGGTAGAGTTCACCATTGAGCTGCTACCTGGTACCGGACCGATAGCCAAAGCACCATACCGTATGGCTCCGGCAGAAATGACTGAGTTAAAAGAACACTGAAAGATTTGTTGGATAAAGGATTCATTAGACCAAGTGTGTCACCATGGGGAGCGCCAGTCCTCTTCGTGAAGAAGAAGGATGGTAGTCTCCGCCTCTGCATCGGCTACAGAGAGCTGAATGCAGTGACAGTGAAGAATAAGTACCCACTACCCCGCATTGACGATCTGTTCGATCAGTTGAAGGGAGCATCTGTGTTTTCCAAGATTGATCTCAGATCGGGGTATCATCAGATAGCCATTAAGGAGGGAGATATTGAGAAGACGGCATTCCGGACACGATACGGCCACTATGAGTTTACAGTGATGCCGTTTGGTTTGTCGAACGCACCGGCGAAGTTTATGGATCTGATGAACCGCTTGTTCCGGGAGCAGCTGGACAAGTCGGTTGTGGTTTTTATTGATGATATTTTGATATATTCAAAGTCTAAGGTTGAGCATGAGGAACATTTGAGGAGGGTGTTGGAAATATTAAGGGAGAACCAGCTATATGCTAAGTTCTCCAAGTGTGAGTTTTGGCTTGACCAGGTCTCTTTCCTAGGTCATGTCATCTCAGATGCTGGGATCGCAGTGGATCCAGCAAAGATTGATGCAGTACGTACCTGGCCAAGGCCGAAGACTGTTACCGACATCCGGAGCTTTCTCGGTCTGGCAGGCTACTACAGGAGAATTTGTTAGAGATTTCAGCAAGGTCGCGAAGCCGATGACCAGTCTGATGAAGAAGAATGCACCATTTCTGTGGACAGATGACTGTGAGAGATCTTTTCAGCGCTTGAAGGACTCACTGACCACTGCACCGGTACTGACCATTCCAGACGGTACAGAGGGCTTTGAGGTTTATTGTGATGCATCCGGCAGAGGGCTGGGTTGCGTGCTCATGCAACATGCAAGGTGGTGGCATATGCCTCACGCCAGTTGAAGAAACATGAGGAGAACTACCCCACACATGATTTAGAGCTGGGAGCTGTAGTCTTCGCTTTGAAGATATGGCGCCACTACTTATACGGGGTTATGTCACGATCTACACCGATCACAAGAGTTTGAAATACATATTCACTCAGAAGGAGTTAAATCTTCGACAGAGGAGATGGTTAGAATTTCTGAAAGACTATGACATTGACCTCCAATACAAAGAAGGGAAGGCCAATGTAGCAGATGCCCTGAGCCGTCGAGCACACTCACTCCATTCACTAGTTTCTTTCTCCAGCTTGGTTGATGAGGTGCGAGAGGCTCAGAGGACTGATGAGTATATGAGAGAGGTCAGACAGAAGCTGACAGATGGTACCTTTGAGAGTCAGAAATACGACTTCAGACTTCATGATGATGATCTGATCAGACTTAAGGGCCGATTATGCATACCACGAGGTACACGGATCTGAAAGACCGTATACTTAGAGAATCACACTGTTCTTCAGTTTCCATCCATCCGGGAGCCTCTAAAATGTATAAAGACATGAAGAGATACTTCTGGTGGTCGGGGATGAAGACAGATGTTACCGAGTTCGTCTTGAGGTGTCTCACATGCCAGAGGTGAAATTCGAGCACAGACGACCGGGCGGAATGGTACAGTCGATGCCAGTTCCGGAGTGGAAGTTCCATGATATCTCCATGGACTTCGTAGTTGGGCTTCCACCTGCTAGGGGAGGTCTCAACATGATATGGGTGGTGGTGGATCGCCTTACCAAAGTAGCCCGATTCATACCGATGAAGGATACTTGGAAGGTGACCAAATTAGCTGAGTTATTTGAGAAAGAAATCATGAGGCATCACGGCACACCAAAGACCATAGTGTCAGATAGAGATACCAGATTCTTTCGAGGTACTGGAGAGCTACCAGAGAAGCGTTGGGTACAGAACTCAAACTGAGTACCCGTTCCATCCTCAGACAGATGGTCAGACTGAGCGTACTATTCAGACACTCGAGGACATGCTGAGAGCATGTGCCTTAGACTTCCAGGCAGTTGGATTGACAGATTGCATCTGATCGAGTTTTCATACAACAACAGCTATCACGCTTCGATCAAGATGGCACCTTTTCAAGCGTTGTACGGTAGACCATGTCGTACACCGCTCTGCTGGGATGAGTCGAGTGAGACGGTCATTATAGGACCAGAGTACTTAGAACAAGTTAAGGCTGAAGTTCAGCAAATCAGGGAGAACATGAAAGCTGCTCAAGATAGGCAGAAGTCGTATGCTGATGTTCGACGACGGGACCTGGAGTTCGCAGTGGGCCCGGGTATTTCGAGTATCACCGATGAAGGGTGTATTCAGGTTTGGGCAGAAGGGCAAACTAAGCCCGAAATTTGTTGGTCCTTATGAGGTTACGGAGCGGGTGGGCCCGGTTGCTTACAGGTTGAATTTACCTGCTGAGCTGGGTAAAGTGCATGATGTTTTTCATGTTTCACAGCTGAAGAAATACATGCACCACCCCTCCCATGTGTTAGAACCTGAGAGGTTGACTTTAGAACCAAACATGAGATCCGTGGAGACTCCTCAGAGAATCTTGGACAGTAAGACTAGGGACACTCGCCATAAGTCAGTGCGACTGGTGAAGGTTCTCTAGTCTACCAGGATGTCGAAGAGGCCACGTGGGAATTAGAGGATAAGAGGGCGAAGTACCCTTCTTTATTTACTGACTAGATCGTCTGTATAGGGTACGGGCGTACCCTTTTTAAGGGGGGTAGAGCTTCCTCGCTTTTGAGTTAGGAAACGATCATGTTTGTCGTTTGTTTGGTTGTTTAAGATGTGGATTTGTGCAAGTTGCTACACTTCGGTGTAAGTTTGAGTTATGTATGATACTCACGTATTGTATTTGAGATTGACCTTTGAGTCTTGAGATGTATGAATGTGAATATAAGATGTGGTATTAAGATTAAGAGAAATGTGTACCGTGAATGGTTAAGCACATGTGTGAACTTTGAGGACAAAGTTCTTTTAAGGGGGGTAGATTGAAATACCCCAAACTTAGATATGGTGTTTAATATAAACTAAGATATAAGGAGGCTAAATAATGCCTTAGAAACATTAAGAAACATTTCTAATCAAAGAAATATAAGGAAACACCAAAAAGAGCAGTTTTGACAAAAATGTGCTCTAAGCTTGGAGAGACATGGGAGTACCCAAATATTGTCCTAAGACCTTAGTAATATCCTAATGGTCATTTTAAGTCAATTACCAAAGAAAACCAAGCTTGAAAACAAGTTAAAACACAAATGTGCTTTAAGGAGTCTTAAAGCACGTTTTTGAAAAATTGTCTTGTAAATGAGTTTTGAATGGCTAAATGTCCATCATTACTCTTTAATTAATATGTGTACTATATAGTATCACATTTGGAGGTCTATATCAATGGGAAATCAAAAATTTCACAACAATGTGCCTTGTTTTTGATGAATAGTGAATTAATTAAGCTAGTTTATAACATAAGTCTATATAAGTGAGACATTTGGTCAACAAACTAAACTACCCTCATTCACTAAAGGGGCCGGTTTTTTAAGTGTGACTCGCCACACTTATCTAGCTAAAAGTAGAGAAAGCAAATAAGTAAGTTATAAAGCATAAAGTACTATTCACCTTTTAAGATAAATATCACATTTTGCTTACCTCTCTCCTCACTTCTTCATTCTACCTTGTCTCACACGATTTCTTGCTCTCTTTCTCTTCTCCATTAACGTGAAGCTCCTCTCCATGCTAGCTCCACCTTCTCTTGCACACATCTTGCTCATTTTAGCTCCAAATCCAAAACAAAATACATATTCTTCTTAGTTAGCTCAAGCTCCTCCTTTCTATCTTTTCAAAACTTCAAGAGCTTCATTTTGGTGCCAAGTCAAACCACCATTAGAGGAGGAAATTCAAGTTTGGAGACTCCATTGGCATCTCCATTCTCTTAAGGTAAAGAAAGTGTAAGAAAATCTAGGTTTCCACCATTTTCTTCACATAACCGAAAATATATACTCATGGGACTCCATGTTTATGCCTTGTTCTAGCTTGTTTCTACTCTTCAAAGGAGAGAGGAGGTCCTCCTTGCTTCACATCCAAGTTTGTCTTGAGAAACCAAGGTAAAACAATCACATTAATACCTTAAAACATATTTTTAAACCTAGGGTTTGTCCCTTAGGGTTAATGTGTTATCTAGTACTCATTGGAGTCATTGGATATTGGTTAGAACATTGGCAAGGAGAATCACATTGGTGACCGAGATTGAACAAAGAAAACCTTAGGAGAAAAGCTTTTGAGCTTGTGAGAAAACAAGGTAAATTACTTACCTTAAGGTGTCTTGTTGTTTAAGGGAATGAGATGTGGGTATATGATGAGTTTAGTGTAGAGTTTATATTGGGAAGGTGTTATAAAAACCTAGGAGAAACAATTACTATACTTGTGAACTTGTGACTAAGGAGCAAAAGAGAAAAGAGATAGTTTAAGAATATAAAGGTGAAGTACAAGAAGCATTTTATTTCAATGGGAGCCTTGTTGAGTGTATTCGCAGGTTGAAGGCATATATATGTGGAAATTCAGTGATTAAGATTATTGTCATTTAAGGGCCTGCCAAGCATTTTAAGTTTAAGCACTATATGATGATGTGGTGTGGTTTTGGTGTAAATTGGGTGTTAAGTTGTTGTGGTGAGAATTTGGGTGATGTTGGTTGTTTGTTGAAGAAAAACCATGTGTTAGGAGGTACTAAATACTAGAGAACCCATGGCAAAATTTAAAGGAGAGTTTAAGTGTTTAAGACATTCTAAGGGAATTAATGACCAAGGAAGTACTAGGAATGTTCTATAGGTTGTCTTGATGGAAAAGGGTGAAGTTAAGGTGTTTTAATGATTTATAATGACTTAGGTATCACCATGGAAGATTTAGGAATCAAGAGAATGTATTGGAGTATTTAGGACTTAGGCAAATGTTGGTGCACAACTAGGAAGGAAATAATGTGATGATGATGGAAGTTTAAACTTGTTAAGGAACTTAAGTAAATGCTCAAAAGAGTTTTAGATAGTGAGAGATGCTTGGGAGATGATGTTATAGTGGTGAAGAGAACATTTGGCATAGTGGTTACACTAGGTATGAACCACCACCTAGAAACCTAGAGGAAAACATTACAAGTGTTAGCATTATTACAAGGAAAATGCATAATGACTAAGGTGGATCTTGGTGGATGATTTAAGGTATTTTAAGGAGGGCTTAAGGTGTATTTGAGGTGCCCAAATGAGGTTATAACATATTAAGATATATGAGGAGAAGTTTGGAGTTGAAAAAGAATTTAGAAACAAGTTTTTGGAGCCGACCGGCCTTAGGACCGGACTTGCAAGGTCGGTCGGGCTCTGTTACACTACCGGAAAATGTTTCTGGAATCGACCGGACTTGGGGACCGGACTTACAAGTCCGGTCGGGCTTGTGTTTTTGAGGAAAATGTTTCTGGAATGGACCGGACATGGGACCGGACTTGCCAAGTCCGGTCGGCATGAATTTTGTACGGTTATAAGTCTCTGGAATCGACCGGACATAGGACCGGACATGTAAGTCCGGTCGGAGTGAATTTTCCAACGGTAAAAGGGTACTGGAATGGACCGGACTTGGCAAGTCCGATCGGTAAGTCCGGTCGAGCCAAAAAAAAAAAAGAAATTTCAAATTTCTAGAATGGTAATGGGTAATGAGGTATGCCCTTGGTAGGGTAGTAATGATTGGGACCCTAAGAACTTAAGGAATTAAGTTAAGATTAAGTATAAGTTTAATGTTTAAAGTTAAGTTTGTAAGACTAAGTGATAAAGACTTGAGAGGTTATTGAGTGGTCCTTAGGGACTAAGTGAGTTAAGTAAGGTGCAAACTAATAACCTAAAATGAATGAATGTTTTAGGTTTGTGAGTTGGGACCCCGAAGAAGATTAGTCAAACAACGATCGACGGTGAACGGTACAATCCTTCTTGTGACCTGCTTGCTAACGAGGTGTCCCTCGGCTTGTGTGCTATCTGTTTAATTGTTATGACTAAAACAAGATAAAGCATGCAACCGGTTATTATTGTTCTCGTTGTGATGTGTTATATTTACACTAACCCGCGAGACTTGAGATTGTTACTAGCCAAGTTTAGTACTTACTGAGTTAAGAATAAGAGTTAAGTTTGATGGTTGTTGGTTAATGCCCGTTAAGGCTTAGCTAGCACATGGTGTTTAAGATGTCTACTAACTGGAACTTGAGTGAGGAAACCCGGGACCGATCTCCGGTCATGTATGCTAAGGAAAAAGGGGGACGGTATCTGAATCAGATCCGCCCTCCGCTTAAGGACTTGTCTTCGGACTTGTAGCCTAGGGCCGGTTGCCGGCTCAGCTACGCTGGACCCCGTCCAGAGTAGGTGGCATTAAGATGGGCGGTGGGATCACCTAAATCCCAGGTTCGAATTAAGCTACAACCAATCCCTTCCAGGAAAGGTTTGTATACTGAGATTAAGATTGAGACTGAGATTAAGATTAAGGTAAGGTGAGGAACTGAGATTAAGGAAGTGAGGACTAAGGAGGGGGTTACTAACCCACTTGATAAGGGAACGCTTGAGTCGTTCATTGTTTGTGAACTATACATGTTCATCTGTGGTTATTGTTATTGCACTTCATATTATGCTTGTGTATGTAATCAATTTCCATGCTATCGACAATTAGTCGTCGTAGCCCCGTTAGCTTGGGGGCCATGAGAGGGTGTACCAGCATTCGTGCTGACCCCCTCGGGGCTATTTTTACACTTGCAGGTAAGAGGCCCATGAGACGCACTACGAGAGTAGGAGCGGTTAGACTTAGGTCGGGACATTTATTTTGAGTTCGGGTTGCGCCTGTGCACCCGACTGTTTATATTAAACTGTTGTAAGTTTGAGATTACTTTGAGATACTAGTACTCGGTTGGTTGTGGGATTGTGAATGTTGTTGTTTTGAGTTGGATAAGTACTTTGGTTAAGTATTATAAATGTTAAGCCGGTATATTCTAACGATCAGACCGTGGCAAGGTCCAAGTGTTGTTTATTTCCGCTGCGACGTATTCGATTAAGTGTTCAGATTGTGATAACCACGATAGGCTTTGGATGGGGTGTTACAAGAAATCCAGAAGTCCAGAAGTCCATAATAAGATCTTCATAAAGAAGACCAATGGTTCTTTTAATAAGAACCATTCCCTTTTTGAAAGGGTGAAAAAATATGATGGTCAAGTCTTTGCTTATACTACCAAAGGATGATAATTCCCTTAAAGGGAGAACAATATATTTTCCCAACTTTGCTTATGCTAGCCAAAGGATGGTACTTGTGATTCAAGTATGGTATGGCGTCCCACACCTAACAATTCACCCATTACAGGCGACCAGAGCTCCTGATGGATCCAGAGATGGGTTTTTGGTTGGCACGATGGCCGGGCATGATAGCCCAAGTTGGCACGTTGGCCGGGCATGAGTTTCAGCCCAAGGTGGTACTTTTCAAGGCGTGATAGCCTGTAGGTGTTACTTTCAAGGCATGATAGCCTGTAGGTGTTACTTTCAAGGCATGATAGCCTGTAGGTGTTACTTTCAAGGCATGATAGCCTGTAGGTGTTACTTTCAAGGCATGATAGCCTGTAGGTGTTACTTTCGAGGCATGATAGCCTGTAGGTGTTACTTTCAAGGCATGATAGCCTGTAGGTGTTACTTTCAAGGCATGATAGCCTGTAGGTGTTACTTTCACCAGAGGGCCTACGAAAGCGCCATGGACCAGAGGGCCTATGAGAGCGCCATGGTTTTTCGTCTTTGATAAGACGACCAAAGGGCCTGTGAGAGCGCCATGGATTTTGATAGTACTTTTGAATTTTCGCAGTCATAGATTTTTTACAAACTTGGGAGCATTTAGAATAATAGAAACGTCTTCAAGCGACCGCTTTAGGGATAACATTTGGTGCGGTTTTGCTTGGAAAGTGGTATGACCTTGAGTGATATCTTAGTTTATCTGAACTGGATTAGTGCTCCTAGTCGAAAACGTTTTCTGTTAGCATCCATCTTCCGGCGTCCTGTTGCCGTTGTTATGTTACCCCCTTGCTCTCCATACCTCGATGGTAGCGTTAATCCTTGGCCAGAAGGTTTACTGAAACAGGCAACATTATTAATAGAAGTGAATTTAACAATATAGTGGTAATAACGTTTAGATGTAGAAGAGCAAACAGCAAGCATGATCAGGTTCCATCAATGTTTTTGTCTTATAAACAGAGGCATACACTGATTAAAAGTTCCCACCAGACCTTAGAAACTGTTAATAATATGCAGAGATAAAAGCAGCAATAATATCTAACTTATCCATTCTGGGACATAATTAATCCATCTCTATTGATTAAAACAGTACGTGTCATACAAGAACTGAATCATAATAACATATAACAGAGTTTTAAACAGCTTCGTATCAACAGTCACGAATATGTCTTTATGCCGGCTGTAACAGAGATTTCTGTGCATATTTCTTATGATTTAGACCCCGACTTTTTATAATTAGGACTCCACAGATCACAATCCTAGAAGTGCAGCGAAATGTCACACCAGAAGTAACTATAGTCTTTAATTACATACTATAATCTTATAGATTCAGAAACTGCTGGAAGTTTAGCGTTATCAAAGAAACAATTGCTTTGTCAAGGAAACAAAATTGAAGCAGTAATTAGAATAGACAAAAAGAGCAGTTTGAAAACCGTTTGTATTCATCAAAGGAATAGGCAGAAGTAATAAAGAGTTTTGCAGCGCAGAGAACCATTTCACAAGACTAAATTAAAAATAGTTAATCAAAACTTTATAATAGCTAAAACAGAAGTATAAGTGATAATTTTCAGAACAGTAGTTGCTAGACAATCAGTTCAAGAAGTGATTAATTCAAATCAGACTAAAGGCGATCCTATTAAAGCAAAGGTATATGCACTATTCATGAATCCTATCCAGCATGTTGGTTAAAAACTGAACAAAAGCACATATTAGGTAGAGATAAACAAGCTATAGTGAATAGATCTCAGCAGAAGTAGAGCATATATTATAACACTGCAACTGAGTATTTTAAGCCAACAGACACAATACAAAGATGATGCTCTTTTTTTTTTAACTACTGGATATGGTGGTAAATGGGATTTTGAAACTTGCTGTAACAGGTCTGACCAAGCATATCCTGAGATTGATTTCAGCAGACCGTGTAATTGCAAATAATAGCTTACCATAACAGCTGAGATCAATTTGACTTTAGGTAACCAGAACAAATCTGATAACTGCCATAATCTAGTAGAAGAGTACTTTTCTGAATGGTAGTTTCCAAAGCAGATGAGGTTTTCTCATAAAATTGCCCCAGTAAGTGAAGGACGTATTAGAGTAGGTACTTTAAACAGAGCCAGAATCCTGAACCAGAAGTATGGCCAGGTAGAACAAAAAGTAGGCACTTGAGTAGAAGAAGATTTAGTAATTCGGAGAGCTTAAGGTGCAGCAAAATATTGCACTAGAAAAGAGGCATTTATCAGCAACAAAATAGTTGAGAAAAGAGCATGAAGTATCAGTCAAGGCAAAACTTAAATCGAGAAACAAAGATTCTGTGGTAGTTTAAAGCAGTAGCACAACTTATAGTTAAATCATTATGAAGCACAGCAGAGTTAAATCGTTATGGAGCAGCTTTTAGACAAACGAAGAATATCATTACCCTTAGCCGGATGAAAATAGAAACACGTAGGACATCCGGCTGCCTTCGGCCGGATGAAAATAAGACTTAGACGAGGCAAAGTGTAATGCGGTCGATCGCCTGTGATCGACCAGGGGTACTAAGAGGGGGTAAAATCGTACTTGTGCATGTAAAATATAGGCTGGCACCATAAAAGCCAGGCCCAAAATACTATAAATAGGGACATACCCTCATGAAATAAGACACATGATTCTTGGCAATCAAACTCGCACTCGACTCTAACAGAAGCTCTCTCTCTCTCCCTCTCTACTTTCATAAAACTGTGTCTGAAACCAGGTAAGGTAGGATAGAGGCTAGATCGAATCGTACTAGGATAGATGTACTGTTGCATTGAGATCTTAGCTCAGTCGTGTTAGGATTAGTGCACTGTTTCATTTGGTGCCGTCTGTGGGAAACGAACAGCAAGAAGCAACCACGAGACCACCTAGAAGCAGGGAAGTAATCTACGGCGATTCATAACGGAAATCCTAAAGTAACTAACGACGTTTTTTGCAGGATCGAAACACGAGAGATGGCTCCGAGATCAAAGAAAGCACTGAAGAAAGTTACCGAAGAGAACGATCGCTCGAATAATCACTCTGAGGAAGGAATGAGTTCGGAGATGCCAGAGGCCATCTCCAAAAGGACCTCGAGGACATGCTGAAGGGGTTAGTCAGATCCATCGACGAAAAAATCGTGGAAGGAAATGAGACCTTGCAGCAGGAGCTAATGCAAAGGGACGAGGAGTACCAAAGGAAGTGGGACGAAATGACGGAGGCCATTGAGCAACTGAAAAACAGAGATTCCAGAGGCAGCAATGGCGAGGAAAGCAAGGATAGAAAGCACAATTCAATCGTTAACGAAGGAGAAATGGAGGAGGATGATCAGATAGATATGAGCTTATATCCCTTCTCGGAGCGAATAAGGAAGGCAAAACTCCCACCGCACTTTGTCGCCCCGGCAATTGAGAAATATGACGGGACTGGAGATCCCGCCCAACATATCAAAAAGTTCATGTTTGCCATGAACACTCAGGGGATTAGCTCCCTCGCCCTCTGCAATTTGTTCCCCGGAATGCTTTCAAAGAGAGCATTGGGATGGATCTCCACGAGACCGCCGCAGTCTATCACGAGCTTCAAGCAATTGACTGAAGATTTTCAGCAATACTTCGCTGCTAGTAAGAAAGTTAAAAAGGAGACAATAGAATTGATGGACGTTAAGCAGCGAAAAGGGGAAACCGTGAAGGAGTACGTAGAGCGTTTCCACAAAAAGGTCGCAGAAATCGATGATGTGGACGAAAAGATCTTGATTAAGGCCTTTGGGAATGGTCTGGCTCAGCCTCGGCTGGCTGGAAAAATCGCGACAAAGGCACCAAAAACTCATGGAGAATTAGCTGAAATGATCCATGATTTCTTGAAATCTGAGATAGCCGAGAACAAGGCTAGAGAGCTGGCCGATAGTTTCAAAGCCGCAGGAGTACCAGAGAAGAAGGAAGGACACGGGGGAAACGCCGGAAGAGGAGGATCAAGGTACAAGCCATATTATGGCAAGTCAACCGCCGGATCTTCCTCTCAGGGGGCGCAGCACCAGGGGGCAAGGACTGTTGTCTACATTGACCCAGGGAAATACGCTGCTGCAGTAAGGGAGGGTTACCTTCCTCCGCCAAGGAAGCCGCCGCAAGGAGAAATTCCAGTTGCCTTCTGCGAATTCCATGGAAATCGCAGTCATCGGACTGTAAACTGTGCCACCCTGGCCAAAGAGCTCAAAGTCATTGAGGAGAATAAGAGGAAGGCAAAGCAACCGGCCGGAACACAAAGGCAGTATGGCGGTCAACAGAGCCACGCCCAGAATGTATCGCAAGGGCGGCAGGAGGAAGAGGCTCATCCCAGGCTTAACCCTGGCAAGTCGGTGGGTATGATAACAGGTCTGTAAGGAAAGTAAAGATTCTTCCCTTTTTCGGTTCAGACAAAAAGACTTCTCAGGAAGAAAGGACAGTCATAGGTTGTTTTCTTAAAAATCAAGCATATAAGAATAGGTTGTCAAAAGTCTTGCTACAGAAATAAAAGAGTAGAATCTTCATTTTTATGCATTCTGTTTACAACGTACATTTTCTCCGCATTCTATTTACAGCAAAACCCCCTCTTTTCTAAAAAAGGAAAAGAGAGAGGAGGCTAACAAAACTTTCTTTAAGGAAACTCACAGGGCTATTTTCGGAGGTAGGACCACTAACCCCTAACGAAAGGAAAAGGCACATTCACCAAGTGCATCAGGAACTCCCAGAAAGGAAGGTTGCCAAAAAAGAAGGCTTTCCTCCAATTTTCTTCTCCGACGAAGATGAAGATGGAGTCCTATACCCACACAATGATCCGCTTGTCATTCGTGCACAAGTAAACGATCGGATGATGGAGGGAATTCTGATCGATAGTGGGGCCGGAGCAAATGTCATATCAGCCGAAGCAGTTAAAAAGCTGGAGGTGCCTGAGGACCAGATCAAGCCTTATTCGGCGGTCCTAGGGGGATTTGTGGGAGGTGTCTCTACCACATCTTCCGGCAGTATAGACTTCACAATGACCCTGGGCCAAGGAGATGAAAGGAGAACAGAGAAGCTCACAGCTTTTATTGTGCCAGGTCTTTCTGGATATAACATGTACCTCGGAAGGCCAGGGATCAATGCTTTCAAAGCCATCCACAGCACTCACCACTTAAAAATGAAGTACTTAACTTCAAGCGGGAAGGTAGTCACGATAAGAGGAAGCCAAAAGATGGCCCGAATGTGTGAAGTCCGTATCATGGACGGCCTTCCTAGTAAGGAGGTGGTCAAAACTGTGGGATCAGACAAGGAGTTCAAGGGAAGTAGCAAACTACCAACTATCAATCCTCAATTGTTTGAAAGCACGATTACATCCCAAGTCTATCGACAGGATAAACCTGATAAGCAGTGTTGGTGTTTAGTTTACTCAGAGAATGATCACAAAGCCGCAGGTAATGGCAATAAAACATAACTGAAGCACACTCACTAGTAACAAAGCTTGGATGTAAATCAAGCAAAACGAAGAAAACCTCCTAGAGATTTATTAAAACAGATGTGTATGAGTATCATTTGAGGTATCAAACAGACAAAGCTTCAAAAGAGAGGATGAATGCAGCAGTAGTGTAAACGGTGACAGAAAGTTTTACTAGAGCTTGCAGATACTAGCGAAGAATGAGCTTAACGAGATAACTAGAAGTAGTACATAATTCTTTTGCAAGATTCAGATTTGTTTCCTTGGTTTAGACTGAATAAAGCGCAAGATGAAAGACAGTGAAGCTGCTTTTTTTTTAACGCAGCAGTAAATAGTAGCTAACCTTGGTAACATCTAAAGAAGTATTAGCAGCAAAGATTTAAAGTAAAACGGGACAGTCTTTAGGAGATGCTGCCGGAAGTATAATATAAGATTTTAGGAGCAAAATAGCAGTAAATTTGTTTTGAAATAAACTGATGCTGAACATTTGTAATCAGATGAGTGCTTTATCAGAGTGAAATCAATTTGAGCGAGACTTCAATTCTGAGGGTTGTAAAATGACCTGAAGTAAGGCCAGAAACAAAAATGCATGATGAGGAGGGCTAAAACTTTTACAGCTTGTGGCAACAGATGCCTGAGATAAGGTGTGATATCTTTTTGCGTATCAGACCTTGTGCCCATTGTCATGATCAAAATTAGGCAAGATAACACATGAACTGTTTTATGCAATAATAACAAAATTATTGATCGGGAAACACTTCAAGTACTCATAATTTCATACCTATCATCCTTGATTTCAAAAATGAAAATCACAGGAGTAGTGACACAGAAGCAATCGTATATTTTTTAATCTTCTGAGACTTGAGAGGTGTTCAGACTTTTAATTTACGCTTTATAACACAAAGAGAGGCAACAGATATGTTCAACATATCGTAAGTATGAGTTAGCCTTTAGGACCAGTGGACTTATCTTTAGTGATTGTCTTCGAATGTCGTTCCCTTGTTAGTAGTCCTTAGTCGATTTTATGACTTCTAGCCCTTTCCTTCTTTGCTTCAATTGGCTTCCAGCTTTGCCCGGAGAGAAGACGGCCAAGAAGTCTGATGAAAGATTGGGATGATGCGGCCAAACGCTTCTTCTTCCAAACGCTTCTTCTTTTGGTTTTATCGCTGTTGTCGTCTGATCACAATTTCTTCTTTAAGGGATTTGCATCTTGGAGAACTTATGTTTTGAAACATTGGGATGTCGTTGGCTTTGAGTTGAGGATACCGCCCAATCTCGTACTGCGGCAAAGGTAGCTTGGTGCGGTCAGGTCAATCTGTTGCGGCCAAGGGGTTTGTTGCGGCCAAGGGGATTTGTTGCGGCCAATGGAATCTGCTGCGGTCGAAGGGGTCTGTTGCGGCCAAGGGAATTTGTTGCGGCCAATGGAATCCGGCGCGGTTGAGGAAGTCTTCCGGCCACTGAAAGTTGTTGCCCCAGCTTCTTATCTCCGATTTCGATTTCATTTGCGGCCAATGGAATCCGGCGTGGTTGAGGGCGCCTGTTGCGGCCAAGGAAGTCCTGCGGCCAAGAGAGTCTGTTGCGGCTGAGGGCGCCTGTTGCGGCCTAGGGAGTCCTGCGGCCATCTTTGTTAATTTCCCATCCGGCTTTGTACTGAGGGCACTACTTTGATCGTTGAATCGTGCTTAACATTTTCCTGTTGTGCTCAACTTCTTCCGGTAGTTGAACAATAATCATCCCCTGGTGCAGATAACAATGGTTGTCGAATAATAACCATCTCCCGGTCATGGATGGGGATGCTTGCCGGATCATATATCTTCGATCGCCGGATCAAACATCTTTAATCATATATCTTCGATCGCCGGATCAAACATCTTTAATCGTTGCTTGCGGTAGTCGATGATGCACCTGGCTTCCAAAACAAAACGATGTTGTGCTTGGTCATCCTGGCCATGTCCAATCTGCCTTCCTCTGATGACCGATCTTGAGGAATTCGCTCTTCTGAGCTTTCGGAAAAGACTACATTTCCATCACGCCCTAAGTTCTTAGGCGAAATCAGAATCGCTTTCCTCAGTGCTTTCTGCGAATCAGCTTAATTAGGTATAATCAGAAGAAATCAATACCAATAGATGGATTAGAATCAGCTTTTGCGAATTTGAAAGTAGAAGAAGGATATTTTAGAGAATGTGTTCAGAATGCTCTCCTAAATTTTGGCAGCTACGGAGCTGGGGTGTGGTTTGATTCATGTTCTTGGAAGTAGCAGTCAATTTGTCAAGCGTCGCGATTTAATCTTCTAATTTCTTTTGATCACTATTTTTTTTTCCGATTTCTGATTCCGGAATCGGGATCCTCTTCCAATCGTTCCTTCCAGCATGCTTAGAATCAAATCGTCGAAAGCTCTTATCTTCCTCCTTTACACAGATCCGGTCGTCTTCTACTGATTTTCTTTTCTATTTGTCGCAGGCGGTAGTTCCACACTTTCGCTGCTGATTGAATCCCATGCTCTCAGGAAACTCGTCGGTTGTCATCCGAGATTATCCTTTCTCCTCCTTTTGTTGCAACGAAAATTGGTTAATGCCTTTCTGTCGATCTACCTCTTTTGATTCTTCTTCCGTGATCTGGATCTCCTTATGTCTTGCGATCTGGATTACGAAGCTCCTTCTCCTGTTCTGCCTTCTTTGTAAACTCGATTTGAACCGAGATTTTTCGCGTCGATTCTCTTATCGTGGTGTGAAAGTGGATCGGCATAACTCGCTTCGAATCTCATTTTGTTATTCCTTCACGCTTCTTCTCAATTATTCTTTCCGTCTATCTCCTCCTCGAAGATCAAGACTGACTTCTTCGCAATGGATCCATTCATCGCAAGTCGGAGGCGAGTTAATCTCCTCGGATTTGCTCTTTGCGTCATCTTTTCCGGCTTTTTCTCTTGATCAAATAACTATTCTTCTTTTGTGCTAAATCGTGGTTACTGATCTCCAGTTGTTCGTTTCCCACAGACGGCGCCAAATGAAAATACTAATTTGGTCCCCCCATCTCACAAACGTACAGAACACCGAGAGTTATAGTGGTTCGGCCAATAATCCGGCCTACATCCACTCTAGACAATATCTTTATTCCCTTCTTGGTATTACAACTTTAGAGAGCTTTCTAGTGTTCTCTCTCTCTTCTAATCTTGTGTCCCCTTACAAATGAGCCTCCCATCTCTATTTATAGATCTTCGAGGGTGAAGTCTCTCTCTTAATCCTTGCACATGTAGCATTGCTTTATAGGAGCTGCCCTCCTAACTTTGACTCTTTCCTCCTTGTAAAACCTTCCGGTCCAAAAGTGTGGGGTACGAGGTGCGATGCCCGGATGCGGAATACAAGACGCAGGATGTGGCACCCGGACGTAGAGTGCCGGGTGCGGGATCCCGGACCTGGCCACGAGGTCTAGCGTCCGAGCTTAGTACTGTTGCGGGATTTGGATTGACGCTTGGTGTCCAGATTGGAGCCTGAACAGGATCTTGAAGGGGGTCTGGGGCCCGAGCCCGGATCTAAGGTTTGGACCTTCTTGGCTCTTCAGTCTCGTCATATTTTTGCCCTCTTCAACTCCCAAACAACGCGCGACCGGCCAAACCGGATTCCTCACTACTGTTAGTACATACTTACTCTTAGTCATTCGTTAGAACCCCACTACGGAGTCTATCGTACCTACACACCACACAGTATTACTTTTGGGTTAAACATACAAGGGAGATCCCTACATTCACATACACATACCACACATTTAACTCACGCATAGCCGTGGTTAGAACGCCCCACGATTCGGGTCATTTAATCCGAATACCAAACTCTCATGTGATCCTAGACTCAGTTAGCTAAGGTTTAACACTTTCGAGGTTAAATGGTATCGGAACTAGGTGCGCCACATATATGAATTACTATAAACTCATTACATGTTTTATCTTACAAGGTGGCAAACACAAAAACACATTGGCATACAAGCCGGTGTAATCCGGTAGGACACAGGTTGCAAGAAAACCATACCTGTCACCAACGTCCACTCTAACGTGTCGTCCTAAGTTTCTTGAACAGTTCTCGAACAACTGGCAACATTACATTTACTTTTATTAACATCGGGGTAACACGATTGTTCAAAGTTTAAAGCCCTTGACTTACTCCCATAAACTTAGTTAAATAACTTGCCATTTTTAACTTGTTTCACTTCCACATTTCACTACAACTTTTCAGCCACTTGGTTGTCTTTATAACACACCTAACACGTCCTTAACATCCTTATAACATCATTACTTATCAATCCCCATCATTACACATCATTTTCACACCTTAAACAACATTTTTAGAGTGGTCCGGGACTTGGTCCTTACCTGAAGTCCCGGATCAACACTTACAGAAACCCACGGTTTGTCTTGATAGGGTGGTCCGGGACTTGGTCCCTAACTTAGGTCCCGGACCTATACTTAACAATTCTTTTGGTTTCTTTTAATGGGGTGGTCCGGGACTTCATACAGGTCCTAAGTCCCGGACCATTCTAGGTAAAATCTCTCGGGCAATTTTAAGGGGTTGGTCCGGGTCCTTGTACAAGACCCAAGTCCCGGACCCATAACCTTGTAGAACTCTCGGCCTTATTTGCACCCCTGGTCCGGGACATGACCCATGACTTAGGTCCCGGACCCAACCTACAGAACTAACGCAGTCGTATTTTTTCCAAGTCCTGCAGCATAAGTTCTTCACACTAATCATATGTATAAACTTCCCATGATCTTAAGTACACTCTTATACTCAAAACTTCGCCAAATATACACCACATACAACATAGTTGTGAGCCTCGATTTTAAACCCTATCCTATGTGGATTAAGTTGATTAGGATCTAATCGGGTTTTAGGTCCACTTATAACCTAAGATTAATAACTATGTCATATAACAATAATTATTAAACCTAAGCTAGCTCACTGGAACCTATTATGAGTCGCCACCTAATTTTGACCTAGATTAAATTAGGAAAGGAGAGTTCGGGTTCGGGGGCTTGATATTCGACTTAATTAGGGTTCAATTACTTTCATTACCCTTCCTATGTCGTTTTTCCTCTACTTGGTTTATTTACGGCTTATTACGAGTCGTTTAACCTAAGTGCGCAACCTTCTGTTTTTTTTGTGTTTTTAGCATTTTTTGACAGAAAATAAAAGTGAAATTAAAAGCTACCTAAACTAGGGTTTCGGAGGCAGAATTAGGTCAAATTTCATTTCCGTCCGTAGCCACGGACCTAATGTCCGAAACCACGGACCCCAGTTAACCTAAATGCGCAGAAAAGGCGAAATTAAAGAAAAACGAAAATTTGCAAAGTCCGGGGCCACGGACAGGATGTCCGTGGGCCCGGACATTATTAGAAAAACCTAAATTTTGAATTTTTTTTAAAATCCCGCCGCCGTCCGTGGGTGTCCGAGCTTACGGACAGGGAGTCCGGGACCCCGGACAGGACGTCCGTGGGTGCGGACAGCCCTCGGACGGCGGCTTTGAGGCTGTTCCCGAAGGTGTTTTTGGCTCAAATTTTATGGGTGCGTAGCCTGAAAGATGTACAATACGTTAGTAATTGAAAGATTGCAGTTTGAAGTCGAATTATGTACGAAACTTGGCGAACAAGTAGCAAGGCAGAAACAAAAGTAATTAGCAATACAGAAGCGTAAAAAGGTTGTTCGAACCCAAAATTTGACAGAGAGTTAATAAGGTCGTGGGGAGTTAGAAAAGTAGAATTGCAACCTGTTTTGCCTTCGAATTTAGGAGGATTCTTCACGTCGGGATTCTTCGGAGGCCTCGTTGATGGCGGATCCAGAAGAACTTCGAACCCAGCTTCTGACTCCTTGTTGTTCTTGATGTTCTTCACGTTTTGGTGCTGTTTTGGTGGGGGTTTGATGATGGATGATGTTGGGAGTTGAAAAATGTGTTTTGGTGTTGATTTTGGTGAGATTTCGGTGTTTGATCGTGGCTCTGGGGTTCAAAACGTGGAGAGAGAGAGACGGCTGCTTTCTTTGAGAGTCTAGGGTTCTTGAGGTTCTGATTTGATCATGGGATAAGGTTCCTTATATAGGCTTCCTTAAAGATAGAAAAATCCGGTAAAAACCGAGATTTACCGACGTTTTAGCTCAAGGGCTTCCAAAAGGAATTTGATTATAAAATTTTACACATGGGTAAAGGATGATATTTCTGATTTTTCTAAAGTGGAATCGAATTTTTTGGATATTGGGATATTTTTAAATTCAATTTCCCGTCAGATTCAATCAGAAATTGCTAGAAAATTATTGAAAATTCGAAAAATCAAAATTCCAACGCCATTATGCTTCAAATGTCATCCTTTATCATGGGTTAAAATTTCAAAGCATTTTGAATTGATTTGACCCTTATTTGGAGGAGAGAGAAAGCCTATAGGGGGCTTAGGAGCCTTGAAAAATTACGAAAATGCCCCTGGAGACGACTAAGCTGTCCCTAGTACTCTGAAATGTGCCGATCATATGTATAAACTTCCCAATGATCTTAAGTACACTCTTATACTCAAAACTTCGCCAAATATACACCACATAACAACATAGTGCACAATTTAAATTGCATAGCTCTTAGGCTCTTAAAATGCATAAATCTTAAACACTGAATTTCCCAATATATTTGCCTTTCACCTGCAAATACACACAACAATACGTATGTCCTTTACTAATCTCTTTGAGAACATTTTTCTAAGTCATTTACCATTGGCTCTTTAGGTAGTTTCAATAGACAACGTAAGTTCATTTTCCAAAGGAATTTCAAGCTATTTTCGGTTAACATAAAACATGGAGGAAACATCATTTTTCTTTGAGTTTCCTTACCTTGAAGCAAAGGAGAACAATAATACGTGAGAAGATGAACTCAAGCTCCTTCCATGTAGATTCCTCTTGGCACCAAAATGGAGCTCTTGAAGATTTGAAAGGACTAAGTTGAAGAGCTTGAAGAGACTAAGAGATCGGTGGTCTTAGTTTTTAATTTGGACAAGTGAGCTAGAAGTTACAAGGATTTGAAGATGGCATATGGTGCTGTGCTGGTTCGATCGTGAAAGAGAGCAGGGAAGGGATGGCTACGTGAGACAGCAAGAGGAAATGAAGAAATGAAGAGAACTCACTGATTGCAAATGCTTTTGAAGATATTATTTGTTTACATAAAGCAAATAGTGCTCTCTCTTATTTACTCATTTATTTGTTCAATCAGCTAGCAAGGGTGACGACTCACCACATGCAAAACCGGCCCCCATTTAAATATAAGGGGTTACCTAGTCATTATTGATCAATTAAATTACTTATATTGACATAAGTTACAAACTAGCTTATTTTAGTTACTATTCACTAAAACAAGACACGTAGAAACGCAATTTTTACTTTCCCATTAATTTAAACATCCAAATGTGACACTAAATAGTACACATATTAATTAAAGAGTAATGATGGACATTTAGCCATTCAAAACCCATTTACAAGACAATTTTTCCCAAAAACGTGCTTTAAGACTCCTTAAAGCACATTTTGTGTTTTAACTTGTTTCCAAGCTCGGTTTTCTTTGATAAGTGATTTAATAGGCTCATTAATATATAAGTAAGGTCTTGGTAAGTTCATCAAGCCTTAATCAAAATTATCCCAAGCTTAGAGCATACTTTGTCCTTATTGCCTTTTAGGCAATTAATTGTATTTACTATTTATTAAATTGTTTACTAATGTTGCGGAGACTCTTTTTAGTCTTAATAATTTATTATTTAATGTTTAAACAACTTATTAAGGTTTGGGGTATTTCAATCTACCCCCCTTAAAAGAACTTCGTCCCCGAAGTTCACACTTCCCACATATCATTGATTTAGAATACGGGAATTACTTGTATAATAAAACACTTCCATAACCAAACATACTTTACATCACAGTCCCAGACTTGACGGTCCGAGTAACATATCCACATCCATACATCACATAACATACTTACATAGTAACCTCGGACTTGCTGGTCCGGGTACCTTAACAACATTTGCACATACATAACAACCCTTAGACTCTCACGTCTGGGCAACATAACAACATTTAGACCCATAGGTCCTGATAACATAACATCCTTTAGACACATAGGTCCAGGTAGCACAACAACATTTAGACTCATAGGTTTTGATAACATAACACTTCGGACTTAACCATGTTAGGACTCAAGGTCCAAATAGCAATTTTTCTTACACACTCCACACAACATGTCTTAGCATGTATAGCAACTAAAAATTTCTTTTACATACACAGTACTCCCGCAGAACCCGGTCGCGATGGACACATATTGTCCCCGTTCTTTTGGGAGGTCAATCAATCACTTAAATTTAAAATTTCCTTTGTAAGGTTAAGCAAGAGAACTTATTTATGTAAAGTATCCATCGACGTTTTATAAATACCGGTTCAAAACCCTTTTGAAAACGCATAGAACTCCAAGTCCAACTTATGCTCTTTATTCCCCTTTTTTTTCCCTTTTTCCAGCGTGGTTATTTGTGACCACTTGCAGGGAGCTTCAAGAATTATCCAACCCTGATGTGATCAGCATCAATGTTGAACTATCCTTCCACCCCAATTTGTGTTCGGCTTCCCTTGATCGCATGCAAATCAAGTTCCACCTCCCACTTCATTTTCAAACATCAACTAATACACTCATTTGCCATTTTCCATCTTTTAATTTTTCTAGTCATAGTCATTACATCTCCAAAGGATAGAACTCCGTCCATCAGTTATCTCCATTCACTTTAATCCAGTTACCTAGGGAATCTTATTCTCACTAGGTTCTATGTCGGTTTCATACCCTTTCATAGATCACTATATTGTACATATACATATATTTTATCAAAATACAACACACAGTTTTACATTTAGTATCATATGAACATATACTGTCGGGGTTTTAGTTCCCCAGGAGTTTCTTTACTCCCACACTTGTACTCTCACACACCACTGTTGCCAAAATAAACACATTCATCACAATGGTACACATTCATCACAATGGTATTCACATCTTCTGTGCGTAATTACCACAATTAAACCATGAATGAATGTGTATGTTTATGTAACACACACACCACTCATCAAAACAAATTATTTTGTGCTATGCACACCATAGTTCACGTTCACTTGTACGGTAATAGACACTAAGTGGTTTTGCGCTCTACCCCCTTAAAAGGGATTACGCCCACGTAATCAATCACTTAATCACTGGTTTATAACGTTCTTCCGTCGTGAAGTGATTTACCTCCACGCGGTTTATTTTACTTTGTGTTTTGGTTTGGGGATCTTAGCCATATTGGCGGTTTAGTCCCTAACCAAGAGTTCTCTTTAGAGTTTATTTAGTTCATAACCAGTTTCGATTCTGGCCTGTGAAACATCTAGGCGCTATTAATTAGCCATTCACTCATGTTCACAACGCACATCAAACACTTGAATCGCTAGCTCACTAGTTTCCGCTATGCGATTCTTGATAATTTAGAACTTAGTTGTTCATACATTAGTCCTACTGTATTGTACATTCCTGATTATCACCCTTATCTAGTTAATAACGGTTTCTCAACCGACACGTGGTATTTCTTACCATGAGCGAACTCGGTGAGTTTCAACTTTCTATGTATTTCCATGATAACTTACTGTGTTCACCATGATTTACTTGATTTCTTCCGACTTACTGTCGATTGAATTTGAGCTACTACCTAATATGTAGTATTCTCTCAGTCATTTTCAACAACTGTGGTATATTCCATACCAATATTTAACACACCGCGTAACTATAGTTACCTATTGTGAATCAAGTATCCTTCCATTGATACGACCTTGCATTTCCTATGCCTCGGTCTTTATCGTGTTATAATTCTCTTTATACATCTACCACAATTGACATCTCATGAATTTCCTAGCTATCCCATTGCAAGGGATTCACGTTGTATTCTTTATCACATAGTATCAAGTACTGGCTTTCTGCCCAGTCTGTATGTCATCACTTATCTTACATGTTCATTGTGTCTAACATACAACTGTGCTTGTTGGCCATTTTATTATTTAACAATACTCATGCAACGGTCGCTTACCGCGCACCGTGCGGTTACTCATTATATAACATCAACTCACACTGCATCTTCTATTATATTAGCTTCCGCCATTACACTGTGCCTTGCCACTTATTTGGCTGATTACTGAATACTCTATTCTTCGAGTCTCTATGCTCCTTGAGCGTTGCTCACTGCATACTTAGCATCCCACACCTATGGTGGTTGCTATTAGACTTATTACTCTTCAGTCTCCACAACTGGTACAAACACTAATTTTCGTATTATTCTTACTCACATCATTCCTGGGTAGTAACAATATGGTCAACTTTTAACATACTTCCTAGACATAATCCATACCACTACCGCTCTGGCGGTTTCACAATACTAAGAGGTATCCCCACTCTTAAAGCAGTGGTTCGTTATCCGCTTTTACTTATATAACATATAACTTCTGTAGTCAATAAAATTGACTTATGACATTTTACTTGTGGCTTATAAGCCCTATTGCCTCGAGCTCCGCTCATTATAGGCTGTTCACATTCATTTACTTCTTCGAACAATATTACACGGTTTACAGGTTGTTTTGGGCTTCATGACAAGGTCGTTATTCCTTTCATGGGATGTCCCTTCAAGGATGTCAGAGTTCCTCCTGACGCCTTAAGATTCAACTGGGTGTTAGTTTCAACCCTTGCGTTTCTGTCACGTTATTCCGTTCAACCACTGTTGATCCAAACACTCCTTTCAGGATAGTTCCTGGGTGTTACTAGGTTATGCCATTACATCTGGCTTTCACTTGTGAGTACATTTAATTAACTACATTTCCTTTCATTCTTGACTGGGTCAAATATTCTCTTTAGTGAGACTGATATCTCTCGTGATCATCTTGGGAGTCTCATCCCGATCGTTGTACATTAAGGTATCCATAGTAGGCATCTGTCTCACCATATTTAGGCCGGGTACTCTCCAGCTATTACATTCATCCCTCAGGATTCTTAAGACATGCACGATGTCTTTACTTACTACTCAGTGCATTTCACACCTCCAGCTTCTTAAACATCTCTTCGAATTAACTCACTAATCTCCTTAGTCCTCTTAATTTGACTGGGTTCCTTTACTTCAACCATTTTTGGTAATTCCTTACTTTGTCTGACTTTTACTTTGGTCCGTAGTATAGAGTCGACTACTTCCCGTGTTCCAGACTCCACTCATGTACATATATGGGGTATCCTGCTGATACATTGCTACTTACCCGGTTAACCTATAAGGAGGTCTGCCAGGCCCACAAGCTCCTATCGGAGTGCGGTCGTCCCACAATTCAGTTGGTACACTCGTAGTGTCCGTCACGCGCCTAGGCGAAGTATTCTGTTGTCAACTCCCTTATATTATCTTGTGATAATATGCATTCCGTGCTTCCCGAACTTAATCAAGGGAATGTTTATCCTCTATTGTACTATTATGAAGTCAATCCATTCCCTCGGGTTATTACCCTTGGGTTTACTGGTTTCCGTCCGGTTATTTAAAGTCACTGGGTATAACTCGCCTACCATGTGGCACTGAGGCCGGTGTAGGTCTTCTGGTTTGGTTTCAAAGAAAGTTGGAAATTAAATGGGTTTGAAAGAAATTCGGTTTGGGAAAAGGTTTTGAAAGTGAATTTAAGTCTAAAAGAAAAATTCTCGTGGTTTCACAACATTTCCTTGCTTCAACCAAGTCTAGCTTCTTGCTGACTAGTGTACTTCCGATTGCAGAGGTCAGGCTGCTAAGCCCTTTCACAGCTATGCTGGTCTCACTTAACTTCACGGTACTTTACTAAGTACCTGTAGTTGTTTTAAGTTTCCCGTACAGCCTTGTTATAGCGGCACTTGCCATGGCAAGTGCGCCATGCTAACTGGCTACTGGTCCAATACACATTGGTTGCGGTATTGTTTCCGCTTACTCTGACATTAGTGGCCTTGCTAGCCTTTACTTGATCTCACAGTCTTAACAATAAATCCTCTGGGTTTTTCTCACTATTTTCACATGGTGACCATTAACTAGGGTGTTTCCCCTTCTAGGAGACCCCTTTTACTTAGTATTACATCCTCCTCATACTACGTTGTAGTTCCTTATTCGGTCGGTATACCATTGGTGTATTAGTTAACATTGTAGTCCCGTGGACACTTGTCTCGGGTCTCATTACCTCACTTCTTGCCTGTTGCACGCTTGGTGCGTTGCAAGCTGGTTTTTTTTTCTCGACTGCTCGGCATGTCGATCCAGGTTGCTGGAAATTCTATTCTCTTATACACAAGATTCTTCACTTAGCTACCTCATGCGGCAGTCATTGTTAAAATGGGAACCGTCTTCGGGATTCACACCTTTCGGAATCTACCGTGTGACAGGCTCTTCGTACTTATAAGGACATTTAAATGCAGCCAGGTCAGGTATTCCCGAGTAAGAGGGGGCTTCCATCTCTCTCTGGCGTTCTTTCCCAGTTATAATCAGGGATTGTGGAGGGTGGGATGTATATGGTAGGTTTCCAATATTCACTGGTTCACCTAACTAGCGTATCTCTCACGCTATCACTCACCCCTTAACCCACATGTACTGAAATCCTAACTCGGTACTTCCTAAGCTCGGTAATTCAGTCTTCAGAGCGACACTTCGCTCTGATACCACTTTTTGTAACAACCCAACATACAACAACATACTTAACATTAAACTGCAGCGGAAAATACACATCATCACATAACTTAACTCATCGGTGTTACACGCCGTTAACCACCCATGTGGCTAACAAGGCTAACATTTACACAACTGTATCGGTCTGATGGACAAGATTCCCGAGCAACTATACAATACCGTCTCCTTTATTACTACCAACATTCTTTATACAAATACCTTCCAACTGTACCGAGTATTTATAACTAATGCCGAGAACAATTTCGGTCTTACTACACCTACAGGTTACAAGTGATTACATTGATTACCCGTACGCAACAACTACCCCGTCCTACTCTCGAACGGCTCCAGCTCCTTGTACCTGAAATAGAAAAGGAAAGAAAGGGTGGCCCCCCAGGGGCTCAGCACCTTTGCTGGTATGGTAATCCCGCAGCCCACATGCTACCGGGCCACGCACAACTATTTGTCGTCTTAGCATGCAGTTGATTACATTTAAACCAAGCATGTGAAACATAAACTCACAACACGATACATTTCACCCCAATGGGCTTAACATATACAACTCATTTATACTTAACCAATCACTCTTTGAGTTCTTCAACCCTATAGTATTTCTCCTCTAACGGAGCTATTACCTTAACAGACGACATTTACCCACTATCGGGTTTCCACAAACGTCCCTTTTACATACTAGGAACCATATCCATGATCCTCATATTTCACTTCTAAGCAACATATAACAACATCACAATAACTTTGCAACATACACTAACACATACATAACGGTACGGATCTCTTAGGAACCGGCCCAAACATAGTTAATACACTGGTGAGCCTAGAGAATGATATCACCCCATGCTAAGCTCGTTAAAACAAAACTCATTAAAACATCGCCCTAATAGTCGGACGAGTAACTTACCTAAAGGGATCGGATTTAGTGACCCGAACACACCACATAAACACATGTTCCCCCTAAACCGATCGTAAGTCAGAATAGCTAAGCTTTGGGATAAGCTAATGGGAGATCATAACCCGTGAGGGAAACAACCATAACAGAGAGAAGGGTAAAGCTAAAAAGGATACCCACTCCCAAACAACGCGCGACCGGCCAAACCGGATTCCTCACTACTGTTAGTACATACTTACTCTTAGTCATTCGTTAGAACCCCACTACGGAGTCTATCGTACCTACACACCACACAGTATTACTTTTGGGTTAAACATACAAGGGAGATCCCTACATTCACATACACATACCACACATTTAACTCACGCATAGCCGTGGTTAGAACGCCCCACGATTCGGGTCGTTTAATCCGAATACCAAACTCTCATGTGATCCTAGACTCAGTTAGCTAAGGTTTAACACTTTCGAGGTTAAATGGTATCGGAACTAGGTGCACCACATATATGAATTACTATAAACTCATTACATGTTTTATCTTACAAGGTGGCAAACACACAGAAAAACACATTGGCATACAAGCCGGTGTAATCCGGTAGGACACAGGTTGCAAGAAAACCATACCTGTCACCAACGTCCACTCTAACGTGTCGTCCTAAGTTTCTTGAACAGTTATCGAACAACTGGCAACATTACATTTACTTTTATTAACATCGTGGTAACACGATTGTTCAAAGTTTAAAGCCCTTGACTTACTCCCATAAACTTAGTTAAATAACTTGCCATTTTTAACTTGTTTCACTTCCACATTTCACTACAACTTTTCAGCCACTTGGTTGTCTTTATAACACACCTAACACGTCCTTAACATCCTTATAACATCATTACTTATCAATCCCCATCATTACACATCATTTTCACACCTTAAACAACATTTTTAGAGTGGTCCGGGACTTGGTCCTTACCTGAAGTCCCGGATCAACACTTACAGAAACCCACGGTTTGTCTTGATAGGGTGGTCCGGGACTTGGTCCCTAACTTAGGTCCCGGACCTATACTTAACAATTCTTTCGGTTTCTTTTAATGGGGTGGTCCGGGACTTCATACAGGTCCTAAGTCCCGGACCATTCTAGGCAAAATCTCTCGGGCAATTTTAAGGGGTTGGTCCGGGTCCTTGTACAAGACCCAAGTCCCGGACCCATAACCTTGTAGAACTCTCGGCCTTATTTGCACCCCTGGTCCGGGACATGACCCATGACTTAGGTCCCGGACCCAACCTACAGAACTAACGCAGTCGTATTTTTTCCAAGTCCTGCAGCATAAGTTCTTCACACTAATCATATGTATAAACTTCCCAATGATCTTAAGTACACTCTTATACTCAAAACTTCGCCAAATATACACCACATAACAACGTAGTGCACAATTTAAATTGCATAGCTCTTAGGCTCTTATAATGCATAAATCTTAAACACTGAATTTCCCACAATATATTTGCCTTTCACCTGCAAATACACACAGCAATACGTATGTCCTTTACTAATCTCTTTGAGAACATTTTTCTAAGTCATTTACCATTGGCTCTTTAGGTAGTTTCAATAGACAACGTAAGTTCATTTTCCAAAGGAATTTCAAGCTATTTTCGGTTAACATAAAACATGGAGGAAACATCATTTTTCTTTGAGTTTCCTTACCTTGAAGCAAAGGAGAACAATAATACGTGAGAAGATGAACTCAAGCTCCTTCCATGGAGATTCCTCTTGGCACCAAAATGGAGCTCTTGAAGATTTGAAAGGACTAAGTTGAAGAGCTTGAAGAGACTAAGAGATCGGTGGTCTTAGTTTTTAATTTGGACAAGTGAGCTAGAAGTTACAGGATTTGAAGATGGCATATGGTGCTGTGCTGGTTCGATCGTGAAAGAGAGCAGGGAAGGGATGGCTACGTGAGACAGCAAGAGGAAATGAAGAAATGAAGAGAACTCACTGATTGCAAATGCTTTTGAAGATATTATTTGTTTACATAAAGCAAATAGTGCTCTCTCTTATTTACTCATTTATTTGTTCAATCAGCTAGCAAGGGTGACGACTCACCACATGCAAAACCGGCCCCCATTTAAATATAAGGGGTTACCTAGTCATTATTGATCAATTAAATTACTTATATTGACATAAGTTACAAACTAGCTTATTTTAGTTACTATTCACTAAAACAAGACACGTAGAAACGCAGTTTTTACTTTCCCATTAATTTAAACTTCCAAATGTGACACTAAATAGTACACATATTAATTAAAGAGTAATGATGGACATTTAGCCATTCAAAACCCATTTACCAGACAATTTTTCCCAAAAACGTGCTTTAAGACTCCTTAAAGCACATTTTGTGTTTTAACTTGTTTCCAAGCTCGGTTTTCTTTGATAAGTGATTTAATAGGCTCATTAATATATAAGTAAGGTCTTGGTAAGTTCATCAAGCCTTAATCAAAATTATCCCAAGCTTAGAGCATACTTTGTCCTTATTCCCTTTTAGGCAATTAATTGTATTTACTATTTATTAAATTGTTTACTAATGTTTCGGAGACTCTTTTTAGTCTTAATAATTTATTATTTAATGTTTAAACAACTTATTAAGGTTTGGGGTATTTCAATTATTTGAATTCTCCAGCTGGAAAAACGTGTGAGGAGCCTCTCCTTTCTTCAATAAGCCGGCTCCTTGCTCCCTCCTTATCCCCTTGATGAGTCACCTTCAATTATTAGACAATAAACTAATCTAAAGCACATTTTCAACCTAATAATACCAATTCTAGTCACTCTCTCTCTCCTAGCTGCATTCATTTCGGTGAAGCAGCTCCTCCAAGCTCTCCCAAGCTCTCTCAACGGAACTTCTTCAGTTGGGAAGGTAAACCTAACTTCTAAGCTTCGAATTAATGGTTTAAGGCTTGTTTTTGGCTCTTTTTCTTCATCTCTTCACCACCTATGCTTAGATTTCGTGGCTCATCAACTCCTATGGCTTATTCTCAGTGTTCTAAGGTTAGAACAAGAGCTAAACTCGGTTGAAGCAAGATAAGAGACCAAAGTTTCTCAAAATCTCATTTTAAGGTAAAAACATACCTTAAGCTTCTCTACAAGTCATCCTATTTTCTTCCTCTGATTTTTATGAGTTTATACACTCATAAACTTCATATTTACATGTTAAATCAGTTGGTTAGCCATTTGGAGCAAGGGTGGCCGAGATCCAAAGGAAATACTCTCTTTTAAGGCATTTTTCCAAGGTAAAACCTAATAACAAGGCAGCTTGTTGTTGTTTAGCTATTCCCTAGCCTTATTTTCTTCTCCTTTTCATGTAGATTCAGTTGGTATACCAAGATCTACAAGGAGTAGCTAGATCCAAGCCAAAAACACCATTTTGGCATCTTAAACAAGGTAAAACTTAGCTATCTTCCAAGCTAATTCACCCACGGTTTTATACCTTGTTCTTGAGAGTGTTTTGATACTTTTTCTCTTCTGGAAAAATAGGGCCGAAGTAGATCTATATCAAGCTTGAAGATCTAAGGTAAAAATCCATGATTTTCATGACTTAAATTACTTCTTATGGTTAGATCTTGCTTGGAGACTAACTAGGCCTTGTTTTCTGTTTGAAAACATGTAAGAGAAGCTTTTGAGAAATTCTCCTTAAGGTGGCGAATCCAAACAAGGATCTACCTAAGTTAAATCAAGGTATAAATCACTTAAACATTAACTTTGCTAAGTTAATATGCTCTTAAACCAATTCTAATTAAATTGTCGTGAGTGAAGGAGAAAAATAAGGTCTTGTTTGACCTTAAAATGTTTAAGGAATGGTTTAATAAATTTTATAACTAATTAAACAAGCATAATTGTCAAATTTAAGACATTATGTGGAAGTTTGGTAAATAAATAAAAAGTGTGTGGTGAGGCCGAAATTTATATGTATTTTGGGACATTTATGTGTAATTTATTTTGCAAGCCAATGTTTGTAATAAGGCCATGTATTTTAGGCCATTTTATTTATGCATTTACAAGTTTTATTTAAGTTTAGGTGATATCCAATTATTACCGAAAAGAAGTGGGGCTTAGAAGTAATTAAATTAAATTTGGGGGCTTTAGAATAATAAGGCCGAAAAAGAGTTAAAAAGGAGTTAAAATAAAGTTTATAAGATTTTATAAAGTTTTGGGGTTAAATGGTGAATTTTGGAAATCTAGGGGTTAAAACCGTAATATAAGGAAATTAGTGGTCAAGGAAAAATTAAGGAGGTCAACCTTGACCATATACTAGGTTTTGACCAAAATAAATAAGTTAGATAACTTATTTAAGGTTTTATAATAAGATAAGTATCTTATGGTAATATTTTATAACATATGTGGTAAATATGTTACTACCGAAAATAAAGGGTGTACAATGGTATTTTAAACACCCATGGGCTATTAGGAATTTTTAGGAATTTATTGGAATGTTATTGGAATTAAAACAAACTATATATGTATAATATATAGTTATTATGTCATTATGACACTTTGGAGAAATATATGGGGTGGTATAGTAAATACCGATTATATATGGGTTAATAAAGGTAATAATAACCCTTTGGAGAAATTTGATGATTTTTAGAATAAAATAAGAGTGTTATTAAGATATATGTATAATATATAGTTTTAATGAATTATGAAACTATGTGTTATAAATAGGGCCAAATGGCAATTATAGAATAGTACAAAGGCTGTTCGAAATTTACAAAAAAATAACCATAGGTTATACCCTTTTTATAAGTTAGAAATGTTATATTAAATGGAATATATAACATGGCATAAATTAAGGGGTGATTTTGTAAATAAAGGAAACTATGGTTTATGAAAAAGAATATGGTTTCGATATAGTGCCCATGCGGCAATAATAAATAGTTTGGTATAAAAACCATAGGTTAGAAATTAAAGGGAATAAGAATATCATGTCAAATGATATTAGCATATGGAATGGCATTACATAATGTTATATGGTCAAAATAGAATTTAAATAAATTCAAGGGCTTTACCGGATTGATAAAGTTTGGAAAATGAATTTTAGACTAAGGTATATAATGTTATAAATGTTATAACAATTATATGGTTTAGGTGGATACATATTTTGGTTGGAAACCATATGATTTAATGGTGGTGGTTATTTTAAAAAATATATATAGTTATGAACTATAAGTTATGAGTTTCGGATACAATACAAAAAAAAATAATAATATACTACAATCATGCATGAATACATGCAACTATAGGATATGTACCTAAGCTAGATGGTGGACAAGATTAAAAAGAAATACAACGAATTAAACTTAACAGTTGAAATGTTATGACGTACGCGTTTAAGTAACAAAACCGACTGTTTTTAGAGAAACCCGTAACGAACAACTGTAGAAAACAGGGGTGAACTGTCGGGGTTACTTATTATTCGGAGATACCGGATGTAGTTAGTCATGGAGACTGACTTATAGTTTATTGCCGTTTAGATTGTACTTCTGATAAGACGCTCGACGAGCTAGCGGACTACACGGAGCATAGGATCTTGCTGATTCATACTCCACCGTAATACAATCAGGGTGAACGGTATGTAAAGGGGTTTGATCCGAGTTGTCCTAAGGTTGCTCCTTGGGCTCGGATTTGGTTGATATAACTTGTATGTTGTTATGAGTCTCTGATTGTCTCTGAGGGCTTCCTCAGTTCGGACTTCTGTGTGATCTGTGATAAGATTGTTTGTCTGAATGTGTTAATTAATATGCATGAATTGTATATTTACTGCTGCTTATTATTTACTGTTGTTGAGTTAACAGTATTGGTTCGTATATATGAACCTATATATATAAAACGAACTAGCGGCTATGGTGCTATCTTATATGAAATATAAGGAACGTCAGTAAAACGTTGTAGCACTAGGATAATAACTTATACATATTATCCAAGACTTTTATACGGAGCATTGGCCTTTCTATACGCCGCTCTCGTATCTAACACTGGATCCCGAGTTTAGACTCTGGATTGGACTAATGACCTTAGTCTGCTGTGTTAGGGGAAAAAATGGTAATGCGATGCGATGGTATAATTAATTAATGGAATGGAAGTAAAGCCAAGAGGATGTGGCTCTTGGTGCGCGTTGTGATCACAAAAACGATACCAGGATGTCCGCGTACGGGTCCGTAAGTATCAAGAAAATTTCCCGTGAGCTAGAATGGCTCGTTGGTCGGAGACTCTACCGTTGGAGTGGCTACTGCCGTGGGTGACCCGCCATAAAATATGGGTAACTAGAGACATGTCGTTTTAACGAGACATTGTCACTAGGTATAACTAAACAACTAAAACAATTGAGACTTATACAGTGGCGAACAATACCATGGACGAGACTTAATACTTGTTTATTATTCTCGTTGTTTCGCTTTGTTGTTCATTGGTTATACTTGTGGTTATTTTATTGTGTGTTGATGGTTGGATGGAGCCTACGAGGCTAAGGTAAATTAAATATGAGCACTGTACGCTACGGCGAATGTACATTGTACATTATATTGTTATTGTTCGATATATAATTGTGGACTGTGTTATTAAATGATTGTGGATTGGATGGATGGTTGAATATCTATGAATATTTGGATGGATGAATATGTGTATTATACATGTTTATTACAGTATTGTTATAACTGTAAAATGGTAAAGCATGAAACCGACCTAGTAATAAGATGGTTAAAATGACAAGTGACCATTAGGGTCCAGGCCCGACATACTTAGCGTCTATCGCTGATACTACACCATTTCAGGTTGTTGATCATTGTTGAAGCTGAAGAGCAGGAACAGGGTAATTGTAGTTTTGCTTTTGTTACCACACATGGAGTTCATTGGGTTTAGCAATGAGGATGGTGTATGGTCGTATGGTAAGGTTATGTATTTTTCAGGATTGGGTAGACGCTCACTTGTAGATGTTTATGATTTATGGAATTAGTATGATGTATAGGAGTTTCTCGTTATCACTGCGGTTAGCAGCTTGTTTATTTTGGAAGTTGGATGTAGTTTGGCTACGTTGCTCGCATGGGCGAGTAATGGCCGGTGACACCCGAGCGAGATTTGTAATTGTTATTTATTTTTCCGCTGTGAGATGTTTTAATTATTGCTACGTGACGTGATTATGGAGAGGGGTGTTACATTATTAATCATGTTTAGGAACTACGTTTGGCGGGACTCGAACGCAGCAGGGACCAAGGTATGGTTTTCTTGCAACCTGTGTCCTACCGGATTACACCGGCTTGTATGCCAATGTGTTTTTCTGTATGTTTGCCACGTTGTAAGATAAAACATGTAATGAGTTTATAGTAATTCATTTATGTGGCGTGTTCAATTCCGATACCGTTTAACCTCGAAAGTGTTATACCTTAGCTAACCAAATCTAGGATCACATAAGAGAACGGTATCCGGATTTAACGACCCAAACCATGGGAATTCTAACCACGGCTATGCGTGAGTTAATTGTGTGATGTTTGTGTGTGAATGTATGGACCTCCCTTGTGTGTTTAATCCAGTTGTAATACTGTATGGTGTATGGATGTGATAGGTTCCACAGTGGTGCCCTTAACTATGTTTATATATATATTATGGGGGGGTGAGGAATCCGGTCGTTCCGGTCGCGCGTTGTTTGGGAGTGGGTAACCTTCTTAGCTTTACCCTCCTCTCTGTTATGGTTGTTTCCTCCACGGGTTACGATCTCCCATTAGCTTACTCCAAAGCTTAGCTATTCTGACTTATGATCGGTTTAGGGGGAACATGTGTTTGTGTGGTGTGTTCGGGGCACTATACCCGAACCATCTTAACTTAAGTTACTCGTCCGACTATTAGGACGGTAATGAGTGTTGTATAACAAGTTTATCATGAGGGTGACATCATTCTCTAGGCTCACAGGTGAATTAACTATGTTTGGGTCGGTTCCTAAGAGAACCGTTCCCGTTATGTTATGTGTTATTGTTGTACTGCAATTCCCATTGCAATGTTATGTTATGTGCACGTTAAAACGTGAAAAGTGTTGTTATGTGGTGTATGTGGATCATGGATATCAATCCCAGTTTATAAAAGAGACGTTTATGGATAACCCGATTATTGGGTAAGTGTCGTCTATTAAGGAAGTAGCTCCACTAGAGGAGAACCCTCTAGGGTTAATGAACACAATGAGTGACTTATCAAGTAATTAAGGATGTGTTATCTGTTTGTTGAGCCCATTGTGGTGGAATGTTATGTGTTGTGTGTTTATAGTTTACATGCATGATTCAAATATAATTGACCGCATGCTAAGACGACAATTAGTTATGCGTGGCCTGGTAGCATGCGGGCTGTGGGATTACCATACCAGCAAAAGTGCTGAGCCCCTTGGGGGCCACCCTTTCTCTTCTTTTTCCTATTTCAGGTACAAGGAGCTGGAAGCCTGAAATACCCCTAAATTAATTTAAATTAATTTAGGGGATTTCTTTTATTAAACCTTTAATAATACTATTAAGTATTAAATTATTATATGGAATTATGAATATTACATTATTATATGGAATTATGAATATTAAATTAATATAAGGGGGTTGTGAAATTTATTTAGGGGTTTTCTCCTAATTATTATATATTATTGTATAGTATTATGAATTTAATAATAAGATTTATAAGTCAATAAATCTTGGGAAAATTATTAAACACTCCAAATATATTATAAAGATTTTAGGAAGTGTCGGAACATTGTTTTGAAATATAAAAGTCAATATAAAATTCTAGAAACCTTAAAGCTTATTAAGCCTTGCTAGAGTTGACTTTTTGAGAATGGTCAAACCAGGCCATGAAACCTATACCAAAAAATAGGTTATGAAAAACCATGAAGATCGATAAAAAGAACGTCAAAAACGGATCATCCTAGCCAAAGTTATGCTAGTTTGAAGTTTAGAGCCAAAATTTCATAAACTGCCACGTGTCAGCCTCTCGTGCGCCCCAACACTTAGTCTTCTATCTCCTAGTTTTTCTCTAACAACCACCCGATTTTGACCTAACTTGTGACGGCTATATCTCTCTCGTTACTTCGAATTTCCAGTGCCGTCTTCACCACTCTCTTCTCCTTAATTCCCTCTTTACAATCATAACTCATACAAGCCCTAACTCCTTCTACATCGACGGGAAAGTTGATCCAAAGTTGTCAACTTTCGAGTTCGTAACCCAGTTTCCAGTTTCACCCGATTTCAGGTAATGTTCGTCTTGCCATAACTTTCTCGTCTTTCAACCAAATTTCGATTTCTTTAGCTCGTTGTGTAGATCACTAATCCATCTACAACTTTCATGTTTATTCCCAAGCCTGATTCGTAACCGGTTGGAAGTTATAGCCGCTCAAAGTTCCTGATTTTGCAGCACATAAAATCATACCGAAACAGAGAGGTAAACTCGTAACTTTCGGGTCAATTTTCTTCCTGTATAATGCGAGTTAGGATTAGCTCTAGTTATCAATGTGTAGAGCTAAGTTTCATCTTTCTAATGAGCCCAAAAACATAGCCTAACTCGATCTGTGCAATAACTTATAGATCCTTGAAGTTTGCTTCACGAACTGGTCGGAAGTTCGAGTTTTTCCAGAAAAACGATTTCGAATCGCTTCGATTCGGGCAATTCCGGTGAGTTTCCGATCAATTGCTCCGATAATGTTGTTGGTAGTGTTGTTTTCGACCTAACCCGTGTTTTAATTGAATCAATTACGTACTATATTAAGGGAATTTGATGGATTTGTGTTCGAATCGAACTCAGAAATTAGTAAGAACCCTAACTCTCGTATCAACCTCGAATCTTGATGAATACTGCATGAAAATTGGGGAAATCGGTACCATTAGAAACGGAATTCGATTTCGAATCCATAGAAACAAGAATCGTTGAATTTCGTTCTGTAGGTCGAGAGATATAGGTGAATTAGTACTCGGTTTCGATTTGAGTTCTCTGAAGAACTCGCGCAACACGGGCCGTCCGATCTCAGTTAATAAAGATGGACGGCCACGATTAAAACATACGATTTTAAAGTATAAGTTTTTTATATTATTTCCAGGAATAAACCCTAACTTGTTTAATTAATTTAAGTACCTTCCCGAATGTATTTTGACTTAAAATTTTAACCATAGATTCCTTATTTAATCTAGTTTATTTTGATGTAAATTAATATGATTTTTGAGTTTTTAAACATAAGTTATGATTTTTACAAGTTACGGGTTTTCTGGAATTATTTGGTTAAATTAAAAAGATATTTTTATGAAACAAAATTTTTATAATATGTATAAAATGTTATAGTTACTGTATATTAAATTTGGGAATTTTTGGGCAATGGTAAAAGGTTTTAAAAATTGTGTTCATGAGTTTTTCATAAGAATAACTTATAATATATGGTTTTTAATGTAATCAAAAATTAAAGTGTAGTTGATTAATGAACTTTATAGGTTGGGGAAAATATAATAAGACTAATTAACATTTAATACAGTATGTTTATAAATATTTTGGGTATTAACTTTAAGTGGGGTAAAAATTGTTACATATATTTATATATATATATGAGAGAAATAAAATAGAAACTTATATTAAATCAAGGAATAACTAAACTACATTTTATTTATTATATAATATGGAAGCTAATATGTTTAACTAAAACTAAGGGAAATACTTTATTTTATAAACCATAAATCAGTTGTGGATATGTCTAAAAGATATTAAATATAATTAAATACAATAGAATTTCTTGAAGAATGTTCTGGATAATTCTTAATATATGTAGATATATATATATATAAATACAATAAAAATATATAAAGGAAATAACATTCCTTGTGAGAAATATAATAGGAAGGATATATATATATATATACGATTAATAAATAAAAGGAATAAAATACCTTATAGAAAATGTAATATGAAGGAATTAATGAGTTAAACTAAACCTCTACATAATACTAATAATAGAGTACTATATGAGGTGGTATTATTTTATGGTTATGAACTGAGTTTTTAGTTACCTTTGAATTTCTAGGATTTATATTAACAGTATTAAAATACATGTATATTTAGTCAGTGACCACAATGTAAATCTATAATTTGGTTAAGAAATTAATAAGTTGAAATTTAGGAATATTTGTAATTAGTCTACATAAACGGTTACACAAATAGATCTTATTATATAATTAATGATAAAATAAATGAAATACTTTTACATTTAAATGTTCTTATTATATAAACAATAGTAAAATAAATGAGTTACTTTTACATCTACATGTGAAGAGGATAAATAAGTCTAGATTTAATTATTTCTTAATATTTATAGTATTGAGTAATAACTTAATATTTTAAGATAAAATCATTAAAAGGATTATGATATAAAACTATATTAAACTATGATTAGGAGATTAATCTAAATAATAATCCTTAAGTTTCTTGGAATTAGTTAAGCCATATAAAATACATTCATTATCAATATTCAGGATGTGAGTTTATAAGTAAGTGATGTACATAATAGTTAAAGATTTACAAAAAGGTTTGCAAATAGAAATTTGATACTTAAAATCATTGAACCTTTAATTAGATGAAACTAGGTTACATAAGAGATTATATTGATTTACCTTTTGACACTGGAAAAATTAATGTGTCATTTGAATATAGGGTATGGGGATTTCTCAGAATATGTTATCTTATTAAATAGTTAACAGTTTCACTTACGATCCATAATTTAATTCTTTGATAAATTCTACCTTATGTAGATATATTGTCCATCCTAAATACAATAAAGGAAATTAATTTATTAAAGTTATACCTTTGAAACCTTTAGGTTTTGTAAACAATTTAAAACGTATTTAAGACTTAAGTTTAGTGAAGTTTAGTATAAAAGGTTTATACATAGCCTATGGAGGGAATGTGTGTAAAAATAGAACATTTAGGAAATTAAATGTAAGTAAGGATACATAAAAAGGGTTATCTTAAAACACCTTATTATATAGGTAATAATTAAGCGAATAATATACTTTCTGGATACTAGGTAAAAGAGTTGGAAGGGTTTGAGTTAATTAAATATAGTTGTTCCGGGATGAAGAGTAATTGAACATCTTAAGACAAGATAATTAAATGGCTATAATATTAAGTCATTCTAAAGTAAAGATAAAATAATTGAGTCTAGTAGTTGTCTCTAAATTCTAAGATCAATGAAGTTGTAATGAAATGCATCTACGACACTATGATTTCGATATACAAGTTGTAGGTCTTAATTAAGTTAAGGGGAAGACTTAATCATAAAGGATTATCTAGTAAATATTGATAAAATACCTAATCATTACCTTATGGAATAATAGTATAGTATTCTAGGATAAATCCATCATAGGTTATAATACGATGTTTGTCCTAAAGTAAGAATAAAGGTATTGAGCTTAAGGGTTATTATTGAGATTCTAAGACTAATTGAGTAATATAAATGCACTTAAGATATACAGGTATTAATGTGAGAACTACGGTTAAGTATTAGTAAAGTGGATAGGAGTGGACAATTAGCAAATGTTAATCGAATACATTCCTTGATCTTACCACCTTGGGCTATACAACGTTCTCATATAACACAAAGATTATACATAACACATAAGTGAGGGCTTAAAAGATAATTGAGACTTTGAAATAAGAGTAAGGAGTTTATTTAAGCGTAACATAGGCTACAAGTGATTGATGATAGATTACCTTTAATATTCTTCAGAGTATTGTTGATTGTTTGCGCAAGTTGATTAGAACTGCTACGGCGTTACCCAGGTACGATTTCTCGTACTCAGCTTGTTGTGTTTTGGACTTTCTGAAATGTTTTGTACGATTTCTCGTACTACGTTATTTTTGCTGATTGTCTTGTGGAACGTTTTGGAAAACGCTAACTGACTTTAAGAGGACCTTCTAAAAAGGAAATGGTTGTGTGACTGACTCAGCTTGTGTGACTAACTGAGCCTTGGATGTGGAACTCACTTGGGTATTGGTTTCTTCTACTTGGTTTCCCGTAAGACATTGGCTGCTTAGGGTTTACGCTTCTGCACTCTGTAGGACTGAGTGTTTTGGTATTGCTCTGGGTAGTTGGTGGTCTAGCGGGATTTTTGGAAAAGGTCAATCTTGGAAATCTTTCTTTCGACGTGCGCGCGTCTTCAATGGTAACAGCAGGGGGCTGTATATCCCTCGCCCATAGGGGCATTGATATTTAACAGCAGGGGGCTGTATATCCCTCGTCCATCAGGACATTTTTAATTTAACAGCAGGGGGCTGTATATCCCTCGCCCATAGGGGCATTGATATTTAACAGCAGGGGGCTGTATATCCCTCGTCCTCCAGGACATTTAAATCTGACAGCAGGGGGCTGTATATCCCTCGTCCATATGGACATTGATATCTGGCGGTAGGGGCCATCTCTCCCAATTGAATAATTCCACTCTTGAGTTATTGGTTCTTGGATCTATCTTATTTCCTAGTCCTTTGTGACTATCTGAGTCTTTATACTCCGAACGGGAATTGGTTCTAACATCAACAATGGATGCTTACTAACTATGTGGTGTGACTACTTAAGTGGATGACTTGTTTTGGAAGTTCTCTATCTCTATCTTTGTCTTGTTTTCTTTTCTCTTTAACTTGATTGTTTTGAAGTGCTTTATCTGTTTTACTTTTAAGAGTTTGTTTTCATGTTACTGTTTATTTTAAAGAGTGATGTTTTATAAGTTTGTTTTTGGAGAATTGTACCAGTTCCATTCCAGGGAACTGACTCACCCCTCTCGGGGTGGGCTGCTTGGTTTCATCTTGCAGGTACGAATTGATTTACAGGTGGCCACGAAGAGAATGAGCGTTGGGATGGGACTAGGTTTTGTGGAGAGCGAATGTGTTTTATTGTTATGTTTTGTTAAGTTTTCTCGAAGTTCAGACCGTAACTTAGTTAATTGTAAAGGTTGTAATTGGTGAGGTTGGTACCGGGTGTTTGGAGCCCGATGGTCTGTAGCACCTTTAGTTTATTTTCCGCTGTTGTTTTATTATTATAGGGGTGTTACAGACTTTCTGTAACGCCCCTACTTAACATAATTACAGCGGAAATAAAATACTAAAGGCGTACAGATCATCGGGTTCCAAACACCCGGCACCAAACCTCACCAATTTACAACTTACAAACCACAAAAGCTACGGTCTGAACTCGAGAAAAACTTAACACAGACGAAATAGAAATTAAGCTCAATACCTTTATTCTTAATTTAGAATAAACAATGTGTTATGACCAATGATGACTTTATCTTAGAATACTATACTATTATCTCACAATATAAAGATTATATATTTAAACAATTTCTACTAGACAACCCATTAGGATTAAGTTTTTCCCTTAACTTAACTAAGACCTACATCTTGTATATTGAAATCGTAGTGTTGTAGACGCATTTTAGTATAACTTATTTGAGCTACTAAACCCAATTATCTTATCTTTAGTACAGATTGGCCTTTAATTACAACCATCTATTAATCTTGTCATAAATTGTTAAATTACTTTTCATCTTGAAATAACCATATTATAGTTAACTCAAACTTATCGAACTTTTACCTTTAGTATCCACAAGGTTTATTATTTACTTAACCATATCTTTATAATAAGGTGTTTTAAGATAACCTTTTATGTATCCTTACTTACATTTAATTCCCTAACTGTTTTACTTTTACACACATTCCCTCCATAGGCTATGTATAAACCTTTTATACTAAACTTCACTAAACTTAAGTCTTAAATACGGTTTAAATTGTTTACAAAACCTAAAGGTTTCAAAGGTATAACTTAATAAATTAATTTCCTTTATTGTATTTAGGATGGACAATATATCTACATAAGGTAGAATTTATCAAAGGATTAAATTATGGATCGTAAGTGAAACTGTTAACTATTTAATAAGATAATATATTCTGAAAAATCCCCATACCTTATATTCAAATGACACATTAATATTTCCAGTGTCAAAAGGTAAATCAATATAATCTCTTATGTAACCTAATTTCATCTAATTAAAGGTTTAAAGATTTTAAGTATCCAATTTCTATTCATAAACCTTTTTGTAAATCCGTAACCATTATGTACAACACTTATTTATAAACTCACATCTTGAATATTAGTAATAAATGTATTTTATATGGCTAACAAATTCTAAGAAACTTAAGGATTATTATTTAGAGTAATTTCCTAATCATTGTTTAATATAGTCTTATACCATAGTCCCTTTTAATGATTTTGTCTCAAAATATTAAGTTATTACTCAATACTATAAATATTAAGAAATGATTAAATCTAGACTTATTAATCCTCTTCACATTTAGACGTAAAAGTAACTCATTTACTTTATTATTGTTGATATAATATGAACATTTAAATGTAAAAGTATTTCATTCATTTTATTATCAATTATATAATAAGATCTAGTTGTGTAACACTTTATGTAAACTAATTACAACTATTCCTAAATTTCAACTTATTAATTTCTTAACCCAATTATAGATTTACATTGTGGACATTGACTAAATATATACATGTATTTTAATACTGTTTATATAAATCTTAGAAATTCAAGGGTAACTAAAACTCAATTCATAACCATAAATTAATACCACCTCATATAGTTCTATTTAGTATTATGTAGAGGTTTTATTTTAACTCATTAATTCCTGCATATTATATTTTCTATAAGGTATTTTATTTCTTTTATTTATTTATTTATCGTATATATATATATCCTTCCTATTATATTTCTCACAAGGAATGTTATTTCCTTATCTATTTTTATTGTATTTTATATATATATATTATATATATATATAACTTATACCTACATATGTTAAGATTTATCCAGAACACTCTTTAAGAAATTCTATTGTATTTAATTATACCTAATATCTTGTAGACATATCCAAAACTGATTTATGGTTTATAAAATAAAGCATTTCCCTTAGTTTTAGTTAAACATATTAGCTTCCATATTATATATAACAAATAAAATGTAGTTTAGTTAAATTCCTTGATTCACTATAAGTTACTTCTTAATTCCCTTTTATAAATGCGTAAAAAAAATAATATAAATATATATTTGTTCCTTAGTTTATTTAAAATGTTAACTCCCATATAATATAGTAAATAAAATGCAGGATAATTAAATTCCTTAATTTATATAAGTTCCTACTTAAATAAGTGAATATACATATATGTAAATAATTTCATTCCTCTTAAAAGCTAATGCAAAAACATTTATAAACTTACTGTTACAACATGTTAATTTAGTTCCCTTTATTTTCTCCAGCTTAAAAGTTAATTAACAAACCTTACTTTAATTTTTGATTACATTAAAAACTTTATATTATAGGTTATTCTTATGAAAAACTCATAAACACAATTTTTAAAACCCTTTAACATTGCCCAAAAATTCCCAAATTTAATATACAGTAACTATAACATTTTAGACATATTATAAAATTTTTACTTCATAAAAATATCTTTTTAATTTAGCCAAATAATTCCAGAAAACCCGTAACTTGCAAAAATCATAACTTACGTTTAAAAACTCCAAAACTATATTAATTTACATCAAAATAAACTAGATTAAATAAGGAATCTATGGTTAAAATTTCAAGTCAAAATACCTTCGGGAAGGTCATTAAATAAAATTAACAAGTTAGAGCTATTTACTGAATTCAAATAAACTTATAACCATTCTTATTTAACCAGATCTAATCTCGACCGTCCAAAACTTTTAAAACGAAATCAACGGCTCCTGTACTCCTAGTTCATCAGCGAGTTCAACAAGCTGGTCGAGTACTAATTCACGAATATCTTCTAATCTACAGAACGGAATCCAGTGATTCTTGTTTCTATAGTTTCGTAATCAAATTTCGGTTCCAATGATACCGGTTTCCCCAATTATAATGCACTATAAGTTGGAATTCGAATTTAGTTCGAAGGTTAGGGTTCAAAGTTTGATTCGATTACAATCTTGCAAAATTCTACACATACCGAGCGTAATAACCTCAATTGGTTGTTGGGTTAGGTCGGATACATGATTACTAACAGCAATAACGGAGAAATTTGACCGGAAACTCACCGGAGTTGCACAAATCGAAGGAATTCGATTCAGTTTTCTGGAAAAGGTTCGAACTTGACTGTTTCGAGGAGCTCACTTTGAGGATCTATAAGTTAAGTTTTAGATCGAATTAGAATACGTATAAAGGCTTAATCAAAAGAGGAAACGTAGCTCTACGCATTGATAACAAGAACTAATCCTAACTCGGACCATACAGAAAGATATTGAAGCTAGAAGTTGCGAGTTTACCTTACGTTTTCTGGAAAGAAAACTGTGATTTTATGCTGTGATGAATTCGAAACTTTAGACACCTCTCTCTTACAAACGGTTTGGAATTGGCTTTGGTCATAAACATGAAAGTTATAGAGGGATAGAGCTCTTCAAAACGAGCTAAAGAACATGGAATTTGGCTGAGAAACGAAGAAGTTATGGCTAGTCGAAGTTACCTGAATTCGAAGAGAAACTGGAAAAACTGCAGTTTCGGTTTTGCAAGGTGGCTACTTTGGATCGAATTTCCGGCTGATGTATACTGAATTAGGGTATGTGTGAGTAATGGTTGGAAAGAGGAATTGTAGGAGAAGAGAATGGTGAAGACGGCATGGAAAAATATTGAGGGATGTGAAAGTTACAGCCGTCTAAAGTTAGGGCAAAGTAAGGGAATTCGGTTACGAAAATCAGGGAAGAAATCGGCTAAGTGTGGGCGACTCATTACAGAGTGACACGTGGCATCTCTTAAAATTTTGATTCAAAACTTCAATCTAGCATAACTTTGGCTAGGATGATCCGTTTTTGACGTTTTTTTATCGATCTTCATGGTTTTTCATAACCTATTTATTGGTATAGGTTTCATGACCTGGTTTGACCATTCTCAAAAAGTCAACTCTAGCAAGGCTTAATAAGCTTTAAGGTTTCTAGAATTTTATATTGACTTTTATGTTTCAAAACAATGTTCCAACACTTCCTAAAATCTTTATATATATTTGGAGTGTTTAATAATTTTCCCAAGATTTATTGACTTATAAATCTTATTATTAAATTCATAATACTATATAATAATGTATAATAATTAGGGTTAAATAGGAGAAACCCCTAAATAAATTTCACAATTCCATATACTAATTTAATATTCATAATCCCATATAATTTAATATTCATAACTCCATATAATAATTTAATATTCATAATTCCATAAAATAATTTAATATTCATAATTCGATAAAATAATTTAATACTTAATAGTATTATTAAAGGTTTAATAAAAGAAATCCCCTAAATTAATTTAAATTAATTTAGGGGTATTTCAGCATATCCCCCTTAAAAGAAACTTCGCCTCGAAGTTTAAATATCAGAGCGTAGTTACGCTCTGAACCCGAGAAAACAAGCCGAGTGAAATATTTAGATTATAGGTGCACTTAAAACTGGGGAACTGGGGTAGAATTGGGAAGTGAGGACTCCAGTAAGGCACGACTCCTAACCCCTTTTGGAATTGTGAACGATTCCTTTACACACTTTTCTTTTGTGAATGTCTGTTGAGTGTGATGTGTTGTTATACCGTCCCAAATAAACTACAGAAAATATATATACATATATATAAGTTTGGAAATCCTATATTAAGTACGATAAGATTTTGGTTGAGATAAACCAAATATTAAGCTATTTTTCAAAAGCATACTCATGGAGAATACATTGCTAAAAATGCAATCCTTTGAAAGCTGGTACACAAATTCCTAGAATTTTAAAGAATACTTTTGGTTGGAAACAGTATACAAATAGAACTTTACATAATTAAATTAGTATTGATATTATGTGAAAGTACTTCAACTCCTTTAAAGTTGAAAATAAATCTCATGAACTACTTGGTATCAATTTATTACCTAAAGATAATGTTTAAGATAAATCTCAAGTCTAGAAAATTATTAAGTTAACAAGAACTAGTAGCGTATTAGAAAAGATCAACAGCTGAACTTGTAAAACACATTAAAACTCTATGTTAACTTTAGAAAGAAAACACTAAACCTAACACCCTACAGGAAGTGCCTGGTGCGACGAACTCCTAGGCTGAAAGTAGTGGGGGTGCACACCCACTTCTAGAAGTTTAGGGGCTAGACAAGCCTTGTCATCTAACTGTAAATAATCTTCTACGCAGGTGATGGATTGTGTTGAACTTGAGGGGAAGTGGTGGTAAGACGTTACCATCATGGAATCTTGAGCTAGGCATATTTCATTACTAGCCACAATGAACAGTTCAAAACTCGTATATTAAGATCCGGTATTAAAACTCATAAATGTAAAGGGTTATTGAGTTAAATCTTTGGTGAAAAATACCTATATATGGAGGAAGGGGATTAAGTTTGGGTACTCCAAGATACAACATCTACCCCTGGTTGGATCTAAAAAAAAATCAATAAAAGAAGTTACTTAAAGATTGAGTGAAGAGAAGAGTAATACTAAACTAAGTATCATTGATCCTTAAATACTTGAGTATTGAGCATCTTAAAAAAATTGAGAGTTACTTAAAGATTGAAAATCCTCATGTTTACTTGGATGTTTAACATTATACATGTATAAAATTTTAAAAGACACACTAAGAGTGATGTTCACCAAAAGCCACCATTGTCTAAGAGAGTACTAAGATTTAATAATCAAAAGAATACTTACATAGAACAAACCTTAAGGAAAATAATTATCAAGAGTGAGTGAGTTTTCATTAGACTAATTCATTTGACTTAAAATTTTATATAGAGTCCCTACCTAAAAAAAATAATAATATATAAATTTTAAGATAAGGAATCAGATTTTGGAGCTATATTTAGATAATAAGAACTTCCTAAAACTCTGCCTTGTGTGAAATTATGTAAATATATAATAAGTAAATTTTATGAAGTGAATACCTATGGTTCGTCTAGATACTATAGTTAATTATAAAACAATTGGAACTTGAAAAGTCACAGAAAATATTTATCTTATAGAGTTTTAACATATGGTTGACTAATAAACCTTTGAAGATAATTTTGGAAGATTATTGAGGATTATTAACTGATCTGAAATATTATTTTAAACTACTCAAGTACGTTACACCTGATTTAAGCTTGTTAATGTAATTGATATGATAAAATGATCATATAATGACGTATAATTCGTACCGGTCATAAAATGAAAGGATAAGGATCATAAAATAAAATTTTATAACAGTTAAGAAAATACAAATACAAAACAATCAAGAGATACAGATATATTATATATATCGATCGCAGATAAAATCAACGGGCAATAAAATTTACAACAAAGCTGGTTAATAAGGTGTTGAATTCTTTGAATGTGTCGTTAGTAGCGGTACGAGGGCGTACCTTAGCTCTTTAAGGGGGATATGCTGGCATACTCCTCCTTCGTTATCTCATCGGATTATGCCTCGTTGCATTGTTAGCAAAGGGAGAACAATATTAGCAGAATGAGAGGTGTTTGTATGTGCTTGGTTTTTGCATTATGACTCAGTATGTGACTTTTGATTTCATCATGTTATATCTTGGTATATCCTGATTCAGTTTGATTTTGAGTAATCTTGAGTGGAATGTTGTATGGAAGTGGATGGAAATAAAGGATTGGTTTGGTATGGAACTTCATTGGAACTTTTATTGTCTCAGCACACCCGAAGCGGTGTGAGTGCTTATTAGTTGATTTTTAAACTTCGAGGCGAAGTTTCTTTTAAGGGGGATATGCTGAAATACCCCTAAATTAATTTAAATTAATTTAGGGGATTTCTTTTATTAAACCTTTAATAATACTATTAAGTATTAAATTATTTATGGAATTATGAATATACATTATAATGGAATTATGAATATTATTAATTAAGGGGGTTGTGAAATTTATTTAGGGGTTTTCTCCTAATTATTATATATTATTGTATAGTATTATGAATTAATAATAAGATTTATAAGTCAATAAATCTTAAAATTATTAAACACTCCAAATATATTATAAAGATTTTAGGAAGTGTTGGAACATTGTTTTGAAATATAAAAGTCAATATAAAATTCTAGAAACCTTAAAGCTTATTAAGCCTTGCTAGAGTTGACTTTTTGAGAATGGTCAAACCAGGCCATGAAACCTATACCAAAAAATAGGTTATGAAAAACCATGAAGATCGATAAAAAGAACGTCAAAAACGGATCATCCTAGCCAAAGTTATGCTAGTTTGAAGTTTAGAGCCAAAATTTCATAAACTGCCACGTGTCAGCCTCTCGTGCGCCCCAACACTTAGTCGGTCATTCAGTTTTTCTCTAACAAAAACCCCGATTTTGACCTAACTTGTGACGGCTATATCTCTCTCGTTCTTCGAATTTTCCAGTGCCGTCTTCACCACTCTCTTCTCCTTAATTCCCTCTTTACAATCATAACTCATACAAGCCCTAACTCCTTCTACATCGACGGGAAAGTTGATCCAAAGTTGTCAACTTTCGAGTTCGTAACCCAGTTTCCAGTTTCACCGATTTCAGGTAATGTTCGTCTTGCCATAACTTCCTCGTCTTTCAAACCAAATTCGATTTCTTTAGCTCGTTGTGTAGATCACTAATCCATCTACAACTTTCATGTTTATTCCCAAGCCTGATTCGTAACCGGTTGGAAGTTTATAGCCGCTCAAAGTTCCTGATTTTGCAGCACATAAAATCATACCGAAACAGAGATGTAAACTCGTAACTTTCGGGTCAATTTTCTTCCTGTATAATGCGAGTTAGGATTAGCTCTAGTTATCAATGTGTAGAGCTAAGTTTCATCTTTCTAATGAGCCCAAAAACATAGCCTAACTCGATCTGTGCAATAACTTATAGATCCTCGAAGTTTGCTTCACGAACTGGTCGGAAGTTCGAGTTTTTCCAGAAAAACGATTTCGAATCGCTTCGATTCGGGCAATTCCGGTGAGTTTCCGATCAATTGCTCCGATAATGTTGTTGGTAGTGTTGTTTTCGACCTAACCCGTGTTTTAATTGAATCAATTACGTACTATTAAGGGAATTTGATGGATTTGTGTTCGAATCGAACTCAGAAATTAGTAAGAACCCTAACTCTCGTATCAACCTCGAATCTTGATGAATACTGCATGAAAATTGGGGAAATCGGTACCATTAGAACCGGAATTCGATTTCGAATCCATAGAAACAAGAATCGTTGAATTTCGTTCTGTAGATCGAGAGATATAGGTGAATTAGTACTCGGTTTCGATTTGAGTTCTCTGAAGAACTCGCGCAACACGGGCCGTCCGATCTCAGTTAATAAAGATGGACGGCCACGATTAAAACATACGATTTTAAAGTATAAGTTTTTTATATTGTTTCCAGGAATAAACCCTAACTTGTTTAATTAATTTAAGTAATTCCCGAATGTATTTTGACTTGAAATTTTAACCATAGATTCCTTATTTAATCTAGTTTATTTTGATGTAATTAATATGATTTTTGAGTTTTTAAACATAAGTTATGATTTTTACAAGTTACGGGTTTTCTGGAATTATTTGGTTAAATTAAAAAGATATTTTATGAAACAAAATTTTTTAATATGTATAAAATGTTATAGTTACTGTATATTAAATTTGGGAATTTTTGGGCAATGGTAAAAGGTTTTAAAAATTGTGTTCATGAGTTTTCATAAGAATAACTTATAATATATGGTTTTTAATGTAATCAAAAATTAAAGTGTAGTTGATTAATGAACTTTATAGGTTGGGGAAAATATAATAAGACTAATTAACATTTAATACAGTATGTTATAAATATTTGGGTATTAACTTTAAGTGGGGTAAAAATTGTTACATATATATATATATATTTATATGAGAGAAATAAAATAGAAACTTTATTAAATCAAGGAATTTAACTAAACTACATTTTATTTATTATATAATATGGAAGCTAATATGTTTAACTAAAACTAAGGGAAATACTTTATTTTATAAACCATAAATCAGTTGTGGATATGTCTAAAGATATTAAATAATTAAATACAATAGAATTTCATGAAGAATGTTCTGGATAATTCTTAATATATGTAGATATATATATATATAAATACAATAAAAATATATAAAGGAAATAACATTCCTTGTGAGAAATATAATAGGAAGGATATATATATATACGATTAATAAATAAAAGGAATAAAATACCTTATAGAAAATGTAATATGAAGGAATTAATGAGTTAAACTAAATCTACATAATACTAATAATAGAGTACTATATGAGGTGGTATTATTTTATGGTTATGAACTGAGTTTTTAGTTACCTTTGAATTTCTAGGATTTATATTAACAGTATTAAAATACATGTATATATTTAGTCAGTGACCACAATGTAAATCTATAATTTGGTTAAGAAATTAATAAGTTGAAATTTAGGAATATTGTAATTAGTCTACATAAAGGGTTACACAAATAGATCTTATTATATAATTAATGATAAAATAAATGAAATACTTTTACATTTAAATGTTCTTATTATATAAACAATAGTAAAATAAATGAGTTACTTTACATCTACATGTGAAGAGGATAAATAAGTCTAGATTTAATTATTTCTTAATATTTATAGTATTGAGTAATAACTTAATATTTTAAGATAAAATCATTAAAAGGATTATGATATAAAACTATATTAAACTATGATTAGGAGATTAATCTAAATAATAATCCTTAAGTTTCTTGGAATTAGTTAAGCCATATAAAATACATTCATTATCAATATTCAGGATGTGAGTTTATAAATAAGTGATGTACATAATAGTTAAAGATTTACAAAAAGGTTTGCAAATAGAAATTTGATACTTAAAATCATTGATCCTTTAATTAGATGAAACTAGGTTACATAAGAGATTATATTGATTTACCTTTTGACACTGGAAAAATTAATGTGTCATTTGAATATAGGGTATGGGGATTTCTCAGAATAGTTATCTTATTAAATAGTTAACAGTTTCACTTACGATCCATAATTTAATTCTTTGATAAATTCTACCTTATGTAGATATATTGTCCATCCTAAATACAATAAAGGAAATTAATTTATTAAAGTTATACCTTTGAAACCTTTAGGTTTTGTAAACAATTTAAAACGTATTTAAGACTTAAGTTTAGTGAAGTTTAGTATAAAAGGTTTATACATAGCCTATTGAGGGAATGTGTGTAAAAATAGAACATTTAGGAAATTAAATGTAAGTAAGGATACATAAAAAGGGTTATCTTAAAACACCTTATTATATAGGTAATAATTAAGCGAATAATATACTTTCTGGATACTAGGTAAAAGAGTTGGAAGGGTTTGAGTTAATTAAATATAGTTGTTCCGGGATGAAGAGTAATTGAACATCTTAAGACAAGATAATTAAATGGCTATAATATTAAGTCATTCTAAAGTAAAGATAAAATAATTGAGTCTAGTAGTTGTCTCTAAATTCTAAGATCAATGAAGTTGTAATGAAATGCATCTACGACACTATGATTTCGATATACAAGTTGTAGGTCTTAATTAAGTTAAGGGGAAGACTTAATCATAAAGGATTATCTAGTAAATATTGATAAAATACCTAATCATTACCTTATGGAATAATAGTATAGTATTCTAGGATAAATCCATCATAGGTTATAATACGATGTCTGTCCTAAAGTAAGAATAAAGGTATTGAGCTTAAGGGTTATTATTGAGATTCTAAGACTAATTGAGTAATAAATGCACTTAAGATATACAGGTATTAATGTGAGAACTACGGTTAAGTATTAGTAAAGTGGATAGGAGTGGACAATTAGCAAATGTTAATCGAATACATTCCTTGATCTTACCACCTTGGGCTATACAACGTTCTCATATAACACAAAGATTATACATAACACATAAGTGAGGGCTTAAAAGATAATTGAGACTTTGAAATAAGAGTAAGGAGTTTATTTAAGCGTAACATAGGCTACAAGTGATTGATGATAGATTACCTTTAATATTCTTCAGAGTATTGTTGATTGTTTGCGCAAGTTGATTAGAACTGCTACGGCGTTACCCAGGTACGATTTCTCGTACTCAGCTTGTTGTGTTTTGGACTTTCTGAAATGTTTTGTACGATTTCTCGTACTACGTTATTTTTGCTGATTGTCTTGTGGAACGTTTTGGAAAACGCTAACTGACTTTAAGAGGACCTTCTAAAAAGGAAAGGTTGTGTGACTGACTCAGCTTGTGTGACCTGAGCCTTGGATGTGGAACTCACTTGGGTATTGGTTCTTCTACTTGGTTTCCCGTAAGACATTGGCTGCTTAGGGTTACGCTTCTGCACTCTGTAGGACTGAGTGTTTTGGTATTGCTGGGTAGTTGGTGATCTAGCGGGATTTTTGGAAAAGGTCAATCTTGGAAATCTTTCTTTCGACGTGCGCGCGTCTTCAATGGTAACAGCAGGGGGCTGTATATCCCTCGCCCATAGGGCATTGATATTTAACAGCAGGGGGCTGTATATCCCTCGTCCATCAGGACATTTTTAATTTAACAGCAGAGGGCTGTATATCCCTCGCCCATAGGGGCATTGATATTTAACAGCAGGGGGCTGTATATCCCTCGTCCACCAGGACATTTAAATCTGACAGCGGGGGCTGTATATCCCTCGTCCATATGGACATTGATATCTGGCGGTGGGGGCCATCTCTCCCAATTGAATAATTCCACTCTTGAGTTATTGGTTCTTGGATCTATCTTATTATTCCTAGTCCTTTGTGACTATCTGAGTCTTTATACTCCGAACGGGAATTGGTTCTAACATCAACAATGGATGCTTACTAACTATGTGGTGTGACTACTTAAGTGGATGACTTGTTTTGGAAGTTCTCTATCTCTATCTTTGTCTTGTTTTCTTTTCTCTTTAACTTGATTGTTTTGAAGTGCTTTATCTCTGTTTTACTTTTAAGAGTTTGTTTTCATGTTACTGTTTATTTTAAAGAGTGATGTTTTATAAGTTTGTTTTTGGAGAATTGTACCAGTTCCATTCCAGGGAACTGACTCACCCCTCTCGGGGTGGGCTGCTGGTTTCATCTTGCAGGTACGAATTGATTTACAGGTGGCCACGAAGAGAATGAGCGTTTGGGATGGGACTAGGTTTGTGGAGAGCGAATGTGTTTATTGTTATGTTTTGTTAAGTTTTCTCGAAGTTCAGACCGTAACTTAGTTAATTGTAAAGGTTGTAATTGGTGAGGTTGGTACCGGGTGTTTGGAGCCCATGGTCTGTAGCACCTTTAGTTTATTTTCCGCTTTGTTTTATTATTATAGGGGTGTTACAAAGCCATTCGAGAGTAGGACGGGGTAGTCGTTTGTACATGGGTAATCATTTAAGTTTGTATATGTACAGTAGGTGTATTAAGACCGAAATGTTATCGGCATTAGTTTGTGAATACTCGGTACAGTGGAAGGTATATGTATGTTGTTGTCGTTAATGGAAAGGGATATTAATGTGTAGTTGCTCGGGAATCTCTCCATCAGACCGATACAATGTATATGTATTAGCCTTGTTAGCCACGTGGGTGGCTAACGGCGTGTAACACCATTGAATTAAGTAGTTGTTGATTTCAGTTTCCGCTGCTGTTTGATGTAAGTGTACGGTTATAGTTGGGGTGGTTACAAAAAGTGGTATCAGAGCGAAGTATCGCTCTGATGACTGAATTACCGAGCTTAGGAAGTACCAGTTAGGATTTTAGTACTTTGGGTTAAGGGTTGAGTGATAGCGTGAGAGATACGCTAGTTAGGAATTACCAGTGAATACTGAAAACCTACTATATCCTTCCCGCCCTCCACAATCCCTGTTTTATAACTTGGGAAGAAAGCCAGAGAGATGGAAGTCCTCTCTTACTCGGGAATACCCGATCTGGCTGTTATTAAGTACCACTGTGAGTACGGAAACCTGTCATACGGTAGTCCCGAAAATGGTTGCAAAGCGATAAATTTGACCTATTAAATACCAAGAAATATCTCAGAAAATAATAAATCAAACGACCGTCAGGTTGCAAAAATCCCGTTATTGTAGTAAGTTTGTGGAAACCAGGTATCGAACCGTGGGACTATGTGATAATTATCTAGACTTAGCAAAGGTTATAAATTGAGGGAGAATTTTGTTTTGTTTTAACTGTAATTTAAATAACACTAAAAATTAAAATAACAAAATATTAAAAGTGGTTGTGAATATGAAAGAACGGACTCTGGTTCAGGTTTACTCGTTTGATTAATTATGCTATTCTACCGGTTTAATTAAGAATAATTTGGCAAAATCCCTTTTATAGTCTTTAGATTTAAATCCTAAATTCTAATGACCTCGTTTACCAGCACATGCAGGTTTGATCTAAACTCAGGCAAAAACATGTAAACGCTAGTTAAAGGAATATAATTTGCATCTGAATACTAGATTTATTCTATCAGAATAAATTTTTCCACAGACATAACAATTAAGTGACCTATCTATTTATCACGGATCTGATCAAATAGATTTCGTAAAGCAGTTTAATAAAACTCATGTAATTTATTAAAAAGCGAGATATAACATTAATTGTATCAAATTATAATTAATTTAAACCTGTAAAATAAAGTGCACAATTAAAACAAACTAATAATAACCATCTCCCAGAGTATAAATAATCTAACCGGACATGTTAAATAAATGAGCAGAGATAAGAGTAAAAGAAATCATCTGTTTCGCTGACTCCTGGAGCTGCTCCGTTATTCTGATAGACCGGATAGATTTGAGGCAGATGGTAATATATGGAGAATGGTCGAGCGTGAGTTTTGTGGTGGTGGTCGAGTAATTTGTGAATTGTGAATGGATGTGTACGTAAGTGAATTTGGAGAATGAATTTGTGAGTGTGTGAGCGTAATACGTGTGGTGATGTTTACGGGAGAAAGAAAATAAAATGGTGGTGGTGTCGAGCGAATTATGGAGAAGATGGGTGAAGTGGTGAGTGAGTGAGTGTAGGTGGGCGAGAGTGTGTTCGGGAGATGGACAATTGATGGACCCTTTGAGCAGAGTGATTTTGCAGCTCTATTTATAGATACGTGAGTGGGATGCAGACAAGGGAATGAGCGTGCAGTTAGTCAAAGGCGGTGGAGTTGGTGAGCAGATCGTAGAGATTGTAGACAGATTTCATCGGGGCAGAACAATTGATTGCGCGTGCACAAATTAAGGTGGGCGATCGTCTGCAATTAATGAGGTAGTTCGACTGCGCGCCCGAGAACGGAGAAGAAAACTGTTCGAAATTCTGTTCTGGCGTGCGATTATGCTTGTCCGCCTCTTGAGAACCGCCAGTTAACAGGGCGGTCCTGACTCTCTTGTCCGCCTATTTATGAGGCGGTTGCCTCACATTTCTTCTTTAAGTCCGCCTGATGTACCGCCTAACAAGAGGCGGTTGTGCCTCTGTGGTCCGCCTCCACGTCCGCCAGCTTCCAGGCGGTTGCACGTGTGGAGTCCGCCTCCTGACCGCCAGGCGGTTGTTGCTCTCACGTCCGCCACTTATGAGGCGGTGGCTCATGCGGTTTCAACATATATATATACACGAGTATATCCAATCTTCGGTCGGCCCCAGATTCTTCGTTATAAGTCCGTTTTGGTCCCCGTTTGTTGCGTTGGAAAGTTCGTGAGGAACTATGCATTTCTGTCATCATTTCCTGATTTTATCATATAAATTGGAATTAGTTCCTACCCAAAGTAAGAGTTACAAAAAGCATAGGATAAGTGTGAGAAGGTGCGTAAAAAGTTACATAAAATGACCAAGCACCTATAAAACTATATAAATTTCACACTTATCAAATCACCCCACACTTAGCTCTTTGCTTGTCCTCAAGCAAAACTCTCAAACACGAGTTCAAGTCAAGCGAATGAAACTCAACTCAAAAGGAAGGACACAGAAGAAAGATTACTAGTTTTACCAATACAGGGGCATTTTTTTTTTCATAAAACAAGAAGTCATTCAAAGCTAATAATAGAGAAACAAAACCATAAGAACCTCGCCTTTAGCAATGAGCCAATCCACCTTTACATTCTCAAACCGTTAGAACGACAAGGGGCATGAAGTAAGATCTTATTCCATCATACCTTTCAATGCCACATACTCTTGATCCATAGAGAAGATTATTTTTCATTTAGCACAATGATTGCACATTTTTTTAATTTAAGCGCTTTTAAGTTCTTTCACCACAGACTTTTCTCTCCACCCATGTAACGGCTTTGGGTCAACTATCCCAGATCACAAGGACCTTAGGTAGCTAGGTGATGAGGCACCCCAAAGGACTTAATAACCAAGTGGACGAGGCCTGACTTTGGATCAGAATTAAAATTAAGCATGCTTAGGATCAGCGGAGTACCTTGCCTTGTTCTTTTTCCAACCATTTCAATCCAGACATTCCAAGGCTCAAGGCTAAAAACAGGGTTCAGATGGTGAGTATTCTCAATCATTTAGCATCAAAGAACATAGACTTCATTTTTAATCAATTAAAACCAGAAAAATTTAAAAATTTTGCACCCCAATCAGCTAACCAATTATTCTCCTCTATGGCTTCCTTCCAAGTTGAGCAACACAGCAGGAGTCAAACAAATGCAAGAGAAAAGAGCTCAAAGATAACAAAAGATAAGCTACGAAGGAGGTTACCCCACCCCACACTTAGAGTGAAGCAATGTCCTCATTGCTGGAAGATTAATATTGTGCAAGCAATCCAACGGGAAACAAAAGTAAGACATATAGTAGTTCAGAGGGGAGTATGTGTAACAGTAAAGAGTGAAAAGGATTTAGAATACTCCCCAGAGTCCGTTCACGGTGTGTTGCACGGTCCACCCCACACTTGAGTTCAGCTGTAGAATCGCGTAAAATTTCCTGTAAAGAAGATTCTATACAGCCAGAAGAACTCAAGTTATTACTGCCTCATGCTGCCACTCCTTAATGAGAAAATAAGAAAATAGACTAATAACATTTTTTTTTTTAATATTAGACAAATTATTGAAGCACACAGAAAACTGTAAAGTAAATGTAAGTGTAAAAAAAATAGAGATTCTTCCTGTAAATTGAAAATAAGTGGTGGGTTGCCTCCCACCAAGCTGCTCTGTTTTATAGTCTCAAGCTAGACTCATAAGTCCGATTAATTAAAGAGGAAGAGGAGTGGGAAGGGGTCCCACAACTTCCTAGAACTAAGTTGCGCAGCTTTCGGAACTTATGCTTCAATCGCCATGGTAGAGACGTCTTTTTAGGTGGCGCCGACTCCGAAACAGGGGAAGAAAGATCCTGCTGTACCTGGACAAAAGAAACTCCAAGCAAGTTAGTAGAAACATCAGCAGGACAAGTATACCTTTTCAGACGGGCCCCATTAACTTTGAAGGTTTCACCCTTCTTGTTTTCCAGTTCGTAGGCTCCAAATGAAGTAACCCCTACCACCTTAAATGGTCCTGCCCAATGAGATTTAAGCTTTCCTGGAAAGATCTTCAATCTAGAATTGTAGAGGAGCACCCAATCTCCAACTTTGAAGTCACGTTTCTTGATCATTTGATCGTGGAGTTCTTGGTGCGTTCCTTGTAGATTCGAGCACTGTTGTAAGCTTTATCTCTTAGTTCTTCAAGCTCTGAAAGCTGAAATTTGCGTTTCTCACCAGCAGCAAGTATGTCAAAGTTCAGGGCCTTAAGTGCCCAGTACGCCTTATGCTCCAACTCAACAGGTAGATGGCAAGATTTCCCATATACCAGCCTAAAAGGAGACATCCCGATGGGTGTCTTGAATGCTGTCCTGTAGGCCCAGAGAGCATCATCTAACCGTAGAGACCAGTCCTTTCTTGAAGAGTTTACTGTCTTCTGGAGAATCCACTTCAACTCTCGATTGGATACTTCAGCTTGTCCATTTGTTTGTGGGTGATATGGTAGTGCAACCTTATGACGTACTCCGTACTTAGCCAACAAGGCATCGAATGAACGGTTGCAAAAATGTGATCCCCCATCACTGATAATTGCTCGTGGACTCCGAAGCGAGTGAAGATGTGCTTTTTGATAAACTTGATCACGGTCTTTGAATCAGCATTCTGGCATGGTATGGCTTCAACCCACTTGGACACATAGTCCACTGCCACCAGAATGTATTGATAACCTTGTGAAGAGGGAAATGGCCCCATAAAATCGATACCCCAACAGTCAAAAAGTTCGACTTCCAAAATGCTTTGCTGAGGCATCTCATGTCGCCTTGAAGTATTGCCCATGCGCTGACAGCTATCACAACTAGCCACAAAGGTTTGGCAGTCTTTATGGAGTGTGGGCCAATAGAATCCGGACTCCAAAACCTTGGCTGCCGTCCGATGGGATCCATGATGGCCTCCAGCTTCTCTGGAGTGACAAAACTCCAGAACACTAGGTACCTCTCATCATCAGGGAGACACCTGCGAATTAAGCTATCTGCACACACTCGAAACAAGTGAGGGTCTTCCCAGATATAATGGCGTGAGTCAGAAAGGAATTTCTTTTTCTGAGCATATGATAAATCATGAGGAACAACTCCAGAAACAAGAAAATTAGCCATATCAGCATACCATGGCTCTTGCACCTTTTTCAAACTGAAGACGGCTTCATCGGGAAAAAATTCATTAATAGGAATACCGTCGTCAGGAGTTACCATCCTAGAGAGATGGTCAGCAACAACATTCAGTTTACCACTCTTGTCCCTCACTTCTATATCGAATTCCTGTAAAAGAAGAATCCAACGTAGCAAGCGAGGCTTGGCCTCTTTCTTGGCAAACAAATATTTAAGAGCAGAGTGGTCAGTGTGGATAATCACTTTACTTCCCCATAAATATGATCGAAATCTATCTAAGGAGAAGACCACTGCTAGGAGCTCTTTCTCAGTTGTTGTGTAGTTTCTCTGGGCATCATCTAGAGTTTTGCTGGCATAAGCAATAACTCTTAACACCTTATCTTTCTTTTGGCACAGGGCTGCACCTACTGCAAAGTCACTAGCATCACACATTATTTCAAATGGCGATGACCAGTCAGGAGAAACAACGATAGGGGCAGCTACCAATTTTTGCTTAATTAAATTAAAAGCAGAAATACAATCTTCAGAAAATATAAATGAAACATCTTTCATTAGCAATCAGTCAAAGGTTTAGCAATTTTAGAGAAGTCTTGAATAAACCTTCGATAGAAACCAGCATGCCCAAGAAACGATCTTACTTCCTTTACACAAGTGGGAGCTGGTAGCTTCTCTATCACTTCGACTTTTGCTTTGTCAACCTCAATCCCTTTAGCAGACACCTTGTGGCCGAGCACTATCCCATCCTTTACCATAAAATGGCATTTCTCCCAGTTGAGAACTAGGTTGGTCTCTTCGCACCGTCCAAGGATAAGATCAAGCTGTGCTAGACAAACATCAAAATCAGAGCCATAGACAGAAAAATCGTCCATAAATACCTCTATACTCTGCTCAATGAAGTCTGCAAAGATGGCCTGCATGCATCGCTGGAAAGTGGCAGGGGCATTGCATAAACCAAAGGGCATTCTTTTGTATGCAAAGGTACCAAATGGACAAGTAAAGGTAGTCTTGTCCTGGTCCTCAGGTGCAATAGGAATTTGAAAGTACCCTGAAAAACCATCTAAAAAACAGTAATATTCCTGCCCAGCCAATCTCTCTAGCATTTGATCAATAAAGGGGAGTGGGAAATGATCTTTCCTGGTGGCTGAATTCAAACGCCTATAATCTATACACATACGCCATCCAGTGATCTTTCGTTGGGGAATGGACTCACCTTTGTCGTTTAACAGCTTCAAAACCTCCTTTCTTAGGAACTACCTGTACAGGACTTACCCATGTGCTGTCCGATATAGGGTAAATGATCCCAGCGTCCAGAAGCTTCAACACCCTGTCTTGACAACTTCCTTCATGTTAGGGTTGAGCCGACGCTGGGGTTGTCTGACAGGTTTGTAGTCTTCCTCCATATAGATACGATGTGTACAGAAGGCCGGGTTGATGCCTTTGATATCAGCTAGAGTCCATCCGATGGCTCTCTTATGTCTTCTCAGAACTTCAAGTAACCTGCTTTCTTGCCCAGAAGTCAAAGAAGATGAAACAATGACAGGCAAGTAATTATCATTAGCTAAAAAGCAGTACTTGAGATTAGAGGGGAGCTCCTTAAGCTCAAGTACTGGAGGTTGCTCTATAGAAGGAACAGGTCTTTGGATTTCTTTATCAAGTCTCTCCAAAGGAGGGCGATAGGCTTGAAAACCTGGTTTTCCTCTCTCTACATGTGCTAGAGCTGTATTAACATCCATATTAAGAGTTTTATCCTCAACAGAAGATATAAGAACATGTTCTAAAGGTTCAAAATCTGAAAAAGTAGAAGAAAGTATAGAATAAATCTCATCATCAGTAGAAAGTTCACATACCTCGCCATCCTCATCTTGCATACTTACCGACATAACTGAATGAGCTGAAGTAGAACTTAACTTCATCATCTTTTTCATATCAAACTCTATCTTCTCATCTCCGTACCTCAAGGTGATTCTGCCATCATGCACGTCAATGACCGCCTTGGCAGTACTTAGAAAAGGACGACCCAAAATGAGTGGGACCTCCACATCATCATCTATGTTAAAACAACAAAATCCGCAGGAAAGATGAAGCGGTCAACTCCCACTACAAGATCTCGCACAATTCCCATCGGTTTTATCTCGGATCTGTCGGCCAGCTGGAGTTTAAAAGGGACTGGGTGAAGCTCTCCTCCTTTTACCTTCAAGAAGGTTGCATATGGCATGATGTTGATGCTTGCACCCAGGTCACACAGGCCACTTCCACAATCTATATCTCCGATAAAGCAGGGAACAATAGGAGTGCCCGGATCCTTCTGTTTTGGGGGAAGTGCTCGAAGTAACGCCGTAGAGCACTCTTCTGTAAGGTGGACAGTCTCCTTGTCCTGCTTTTTCTTCTTCTTTGTCACGAGATCCTTCAAAAATTTCGCATAGTTAGGCATCTCCTGAAGAGCATCAATTAAAGGAATATCAATAGTCAGTTTCTTAAATGCTTAAGAATTTATTGAACTGCTCATCTAAACACTTCTTTTTCATCCTATTTGGAAATGGAAGCTCTATTCGCTTAGGAGTAGAAGAAGGTACATCAATTTGAATAGAAGATGGAGAAGGGAAGAATTGATTGGAGCCTGTATCTCCTCAGAAACTACCACTGGTGGGACCGAAGGCTCTGGTGATTCATTAGAATGGGTGATCTTTTCACCGTTTGTTGTGCACACTTGCTCTTGATTATTCCCAGCTGCTTGCCACTTCTTAATGTCACGGCTGCACTGAGCTCATCCTCAGGTTGGATTTGAGATGTACCACATTGCAGATCCTTAAGGCCTTGGCCGTCTCTCTTGGATTCTGCTGAGGTTGAGATGGAAATGAGCCTGGCTGCCTTTGATGCTGGTTGTTAAGTAGCTGGTTCATCTGCTGCTCCAGATTTCTCTGGCTATCCATCAAGGATTGGTTGAGAGTTTGTTGTTCCTTCTGGTTGGTAGCCATGGAAGTAATTATATCTTGCTTCCATCTTTTCATCAGATGCAGATTTAAGGTGGCTGGTAAGAGTTCTGGCCCTGTCCCATCTGCATCTGAGGACGAGCTTGATTGTATGGTTGCCTAGAGAAGCCTGGGGGTCCCTGCACATTACTTTGTAAAAGATTCGAATTTAAAGCATTGTTGGGATTACCATACCTGAGATTCGGATGTTGATTTCGGTTCCAGGGCTGTTGGTAATTCCCTTGTCCTACAAAGTTGGCTTCTTCAGCGACCGTATCTCCTCCAGATAAGGGCATACTTCAAACGAGTGGTCACCACCACAATGAGAGCACAGAGGCTCAGATGAGGATGAAGAAGCTATCCTCTTTACCTGCTGAGAAGGCTGACCATTAATTAGAAAATCGTCAAATCTTTTTACTAGTGAGCTTACCAGTGTGGATTGTTGAGCTTGTGACTCTGCCATCTGCTCCATCCAAGGATCTATATTTCTTGCACCTTTGGCACCCATAGTCATAGTTCTGCCACCTTCGGTGCCCCACTGACGAACTTCTTCTATGTACGTCTCCATGGCCGCCATGAAATCATTGCCGGATCGGTTGAGGATGTTTCCTCCCAAAGCTGATCTAACTTCGGCTTGATGTATATGCTGCAACCCATTAAAGAATGTCATAGCAATACACGTGAGATCTTGTCCGTGATGAGGACACTGTCGGAGCATCTCTTTAAAACGATCCCAAGCTTCACAGATAGTTTCAGCACCTCCCTGTTTAAAAGCAAGTAAAGCAGCAACCAAATTCCTAGTTCTAGAAATAGGATAATATTTTTCATAGAACCTGGTTGTCATCTCCTCCCAACTAGTGATAATACCAGAGGGAAGACAGTAGAACCATTTCATTGCTTCACCAGTGAGGCTGCTAGGAAATAAACTCGTTCTAGCATATTCCAGGAGACTATCTGAGCACCCAATTTGATCAATATTTATTAGAAATCGGTTGACATGATCTAGGGCGTCGTTGGGGTTGGAACCGTCAAATGTGCCTGAGGGCATCTCTCGTATGACCTTGTTTTGATGTGATGGCTTCAGATCCTTCCATTCCTTCATTAATTCAGGTGGTAGCGTAGGAAGAGCTACTGGGCTTCTTCTTGGAATGGCCGCTGGTCTGCTAAATTGCTTCATTGCTTGGCTACCGTTTGTAGGAGTTGCCATTTGTATTTCTCTTTGGAACCTCTGTTGGCGTCTGGCTAGCTGAGCGGTACGTTCGATTTCCGGGTCAAGGATTCTATCCCAGTCGAGATGAGTGTCTGACCAAGAACGAGTGTACACCATCAACAGTCTGCAAAAAAGAAAAATAGATTCCACAAAAATTTAAAAGTAGAGTAAAATAAAATAAAAATAGATAGAAATAATAATAGTAAAAAGTAAATAAATGCAGTAAATCAAATTTTTAACCCAAGCTAAGGACTAGACAGGAATCTAGTCCCCGGCAACGGCGCCAATTTGCAAACGATAAATTTGACCTATTAAATACCAAGAAATAATCTCAGAAAATAATAAATCAAACGACCGTCAGGTTGCAAAAATCCCGGTTATTGTAGTAAAGTTTGTGGAAACCAGGTATCGAACCGTGGGACTATGTGATAATTATCTAGACTTAGCAAAGGTTATAAATTGAGGGGGAATTTTGTTTTGTTCTTAACTGTAATTTAAATAACAACTAAAAATTAAAATAACAAAATATTAAAAGTGGTTGTGAATATGAAAGAACGGACTCTGGGTTCAGGTTTTACTCGTTTGATTAATTATGCTATTCTACCGGTTTAATTAAGAATAATTTGGCAAAATCCCTTTTATAGTCTTTAGATTTAAATCCTAAATTCTAATGACCTCGTTTACCAGCACATGCAGGGTTTGATCTAAACTCAGGCAAAACACATGTAAACGGCTAGTTAAAAGGAATATAATTTGCATCTGAAATACTAGATTTATTCTATCAGAATAAATTTTTCCACAGACATAACAATTAATGTGACCTATCTATTTATCACGGATCTGATCAAAATAGATTTCGTAAAGCAGTTTAATAAACTCATGTAATTTATTAAAAAGCGAGATAATAACATTAATTGTATCAAATTATAATTAATTTAAACCTGTAAAATAAAGTGCACAATTAAAACAAACTAATAATAACCATCTCCCAGAGTATAAATAATCTAACCGGACATGTTAAATAAATGAGCAGAGATAAGAGTAAAAGAAATCATCTGTTTCGCTGACTCCTGAAGCTGCTCCGTTATTCTGATAGACCGGAATAGATTTGAGGCAGATGGTAATATATGGAGAATGGTCGAGCGTGAGTTTTGTGGTGGTGGTCGAGTAATTTGTGAATTGTGAATGGATGTGTACGTAAGTGAATTTGGAGAATGAATTTGTGAGTGTGTGAGCGTAATACGTGTGGTGATGTTTACGGGAGAAAGAAAATAAAATGGTGGTGGTGTCGAGCGAATTATGGAGAAGATGGGTGAAGTGGTGAGTGAGTGAGTGTAGGTGGGCGAGAGTGTGTTCGGGAGATGGACAATTGATGGACCCTTTGAGCAGAGTGATTTGCAGCTCTATTTATAGATACGTGGAGTGGGATGCAGACAAGGGAATGAGCGATGCAGTAGTCAAAGGCGGTGGAGTTGGTGAGCAGATCGTGGAGATTGCAGACAGATTTCATCGGGCAGAACAATTGATTGCGCGTGCACAAATTAAGGTGGGCGATCGTCTGCAATTAATGAGGTAGTTCGACTGCGGCGCCCGAGAACGGAGAAGAAAACTGTTCGAAATTCTGTTCTGGCGTGCGATATATGCTTGTCCGCCTCTTGAGAACCGCCAGTTAACAGGCGGTCCTGACTCTCTTGTCCGCCTATTTATGAGGCGGTTGCCTCACATTTCTTCTTCAAGTCCGCCTGATGTACCGCCTAACAAGAGGCGGTTGTGCCTCTGTGGTCCGCCTCCACGTCCGCCAGCTTCCAGGCGGTTGCACGTGTGGAGTCCGCCCTCCTGACCGCCAGGCGGTTGTTGCTCTCACGTCCGCCACTTATGAGGCGGTGGCTCATGCGGTTGCAACATATATATATACACGAGTATACTCCAATCTTCGGTCGGCCCCAGATTCTTCGTTATAAGTCCGTTTTGGTCCCCGTTTGTTGCGTTGGAAAGTTCGTGAGGCGAACTATGCATTTCTGTCATCATTTCCTGATTTTATCATATAAATTGGAATTAGTTCCTACCTAAAGTAAGAGTTACAAAAAGCATAGGATAAGTGTGAGAAGGTGCGTATAAAGTTACATAAAATAATGACCAAGCACCTATAAAACTATATAAATTTCACACTTATCAAGTGGGAATCCCGGAGACGGTTTCCCTCTGAACAATGTTAACCGCATTTAATAGCAAAGAATGAAGAATCTTGTGTATAGAAGAATGGAATTTCCGGCAACCTGGGTCGACATGCCGAGCAGTCGAGAACAACCAGCTTGCAACGCACCAACCGTGCAACAGGCAAGAAGTGAAGTAATGAAACCCGAGATGAGTGTCTACGGGACCACGATTATTAAATAATGTCACCAACGGTATACCAACCGGCTGAGGAACTACAACGTAGTACCCAAACAAGAGACAAGTTTCAGTGACCACGACAAATGCGTGGAACGGGCTACGAAGAAGATACGGTACTAAGTAAAAAAGGGGTCTCCAATAAAGGGAACACCCTAGTTAATGATTATCATGTGAAGACAGTGAGAAGTCGCCCATAAATTTATTGTTAAGACTCTAAGACCAAGTGAGGGCCGACAAGGCCACAGATGACAGTGCGGGTAAAATAATACCGCAACCGATATGTGTTGAACCGATAGCCAGTTAGCATGGCGCACTTGCCATGGCAAGTGCTGCTACAACAGGGCTGTTCGGGAAAATTTTAACAAATACAAAGTACTTAGTAAAGTACCACGAAGTTAAATGGGATCATCATAACCGCGGAAGGGCTTGGTAGCCTAACCTTTGTAATTGGAAATACACCAGTCAGCAGGAAGCTAGACTTGGCTAAGGCAAGATGGCGTTCTGAAACCATGAAAATTTTTCTTTCAAACTCAGATTTATTTCAAACTCTTTTCTTTCAAACCTATACTCATTTTTAACCTTCTTTTAAACCAAACCAGTAAACCCAAGGGTAGATAATAAAGATACAACAGTGGATAGACTTTCCCTTGATTAAGTTCGGGAAGCAAGGAATGCATATTGTCACAGGACAATATAAGGGAGTTGACAACAGAATACTTCACCTAGGCATGTGACGGACACTACGAGTGTACCAACTGTAATGTGGGATGACCGCACTCCGATAGGAGCTTGTGGGCCTGACAGACCTACTGATGGGTTAGTCGGGTAAGTAGCGATGTATCAGTAGGGTACCCCACATATGTATACAAGTAGAGTCCGGAACACGGGAGGTAGTCGACTCCGTACTACGGTCAGCAGTATAAGTCAATCAAGAGCTAAGGATTACCAAGAATGGTTAAAGTAAAGGAACTCAGTTAAGTTAACGAGACTAAGGAATTAGTGAATTCATTTCAAGGAAATGTTTAAGAGGCAGGAGGTGCGAAGTGCACTAACTGTTATGTAAAGATATAGCATAAGTCTTAAGGATCCTCAGGGATAAATATGATAGCTGGAACGGTGACCCAACCTATACATGACGAGGCAGATGCCTAATGTGGACATATTAATGTGCAACGAACGGGATGAAATTCCCAGAATGAGTACCTACACTACCAGGAAATGTCGATCTTCACAGAAGAAGATAGTAAGCCAGTTAAGAACGCAAAACGGCGTGGCTAACTGAATATACCAATAAGTGCGAACCAGATGTAATGGTATAACTTAGCAACACCCAGGAGCAATCCTTGAAGGGTGTTCGCATCAACAATTGTTGGATGAAATAATGTGACTGAAACGCAAGGACTGAAACTAACAACCAGTTTAAGCATAAGTCGTCAGGAGAAAGACTGACAATCCCAAGGGGGCACCCCATGAAAGGAAACGGAATGTAACGACCTTGTCATGGAGCCCAATATGATGTCCAAACCATGTAATGTTGTACAGAGAAGTAAATGTGTGTGAACAGCCTACAATGAGCGGAGCTCAAGGCAATAAGACTAATATGCCACAAACAAGATATGTTATACAAATTTGAAGCAATTGTAGAAGTTTATGTTGTACAAGAAAATAGAGCGGAGAACGAACCACTGCATAAAGGGTGGGGATACCTCTCGATATTGTGAAACCGCAGGAGCGGTAGTTAAGTGAACCAAGTTCAAGAGATATACGATAAGGATTGACCATGTTGATATTACCCCAGTGTGATTGAATAAGAAGAATACGAAAAGAAGTGTTTGTACCAGTTGTGGAGATCGGAAGAGTAATAAGTCTAATAGCAACCACCATAGATGTGTGACGCTAAATGTGTAATGGACAATGCTCAAGGAGCATAAAAACTCAAAGACTAGAATATTCAACAATCAGCCAAATGAGTGGCGAACCATAATACGAGTGATGTAAGTATATGTGTGGAAACTAATATGACAGTGAATACCATGTAAGTTAGTGTTATACAAGGAGTAAGAGCACGGTACACAGTAAGCGACTAGTGTATAAGTGTTGTTAAACGATAAGTGTTAGCAAATAACTAGGCAGTAAGCCAGTAGCCAGTACTACGAGATAAGAATCTCAGTGAAACACAGTGTGAATTCCATTACGAATCGCATAAGAGATTTATTGTCAAGAGTTTACGCCTCTGCACTTTGTATGACTGAGTGTTTTGGTATTGCTCTAGTGCAGTAATGATCGAGTGGGATAGCTAGGATTTGGGGAAATATTAATTGTGGTAGAATAACGCTATAATGACCGATGCATAGGAAATGCAAGGTCGTACCAATGAAGTGATACTTGTACATAACCAAACGCGGAGGCATGATTAGCAATCAGTGACTGCAGTAACACGGAATACCAAATATTGGTATGGAATATACCTCAAGTGTGGGAAATAACCGAGAGAGCACTACACATTAGGTTGTAGCTCAATCCCAACCGACAGTAAGTCAGAAGGGATCAAGTCAATCATTGTGAAATACGTAGCAGTTTACGCAGTAAGTTAATAAGGAAGTGGTTGGAAAGTTTTGAAACTCACCGAATTCGCTCACGGTAAGAGATACCACGCGTCGGTTGAGAAACCATTATTACCAAGATAAAGGTGACAATTGGAGATGTACAATACAGTAAGAATAACGAATGAGGCAAACTAAGCTCAACAGTTATCAGAATTGCGCAGCGGAAACTAGTGAGCCAGTGATTCAAGTGTTGAGTGTGCATAGTGAACGTGAGTGAATGGCTAATTATTAATGCCTAAAAGCCTCACAGGCCAGAACCGAAACCAGTTAAGAGTTAAAGCAAACTTCAATGAGAATTCTTAGTTTAGGGACTAAACCGTCAAATGGTTAAGATCCTCTAACCAGAACACATTGTATAACAGACCGCGTGGAAGTTAAAATACTTCATGACGGCAGAACATTGTAAGTCAATGTCCAGTGATTGATTACGTGGGCGTAATCCCTTTTAAGGGGGGTAGAGTGCAAAACCACTTAGTGTGTATTACCGTACAAGTGTACGTGACCTATGGTGTGCATAGCACAAATAATTTGATTTGATGATTGGTGTGTGTGTTACGTAAACATACGCATCCATTCATGGCTTAATTATGGTAATTGCGCACAGAAGATGCGAATACCATTGTGATAAGTGTGTTTAATTGTTAATAGTTGTGTGTGATAGTACAAGTGTGGGGAGTAGAGAAACTCCCGGAAAACAAAACCCCGACAGTGTATAAATGTAATACCGTGTATTGTATTTTGATAAAAGTATGTAAATATACAGTATTGTGAGTTATGAAGGGGTATGAAACCTATATAGAACCTAGTAAGAATTAAATTCCCTAGGTAACTTGATTAAAGGTGAAATGGAGATAACTGATAGACGGAGTTCTATCCCTTGGAGATGTGGTGATTATGAATAGAACGATTTAAAAAGATAGAAAATTGGAAATGAGTGATTTACTTGATGTTTGAAATTGAAGTGGGAGGTGAAACTTGATTTTCATGTGATCAAGGGAAGCCAAACACAAATTGGGGTGGAAGGATAGTTCAACACTGATGCTGATCACATCAGGGTTGGATGATTCTTGAAGCTCCCTATAAGTGGTCATAAATAACCACGCTAAGAAAAGATGCAAAAAGCATAAATTGGACTTGGAGTTGTAGTGCGTTTTCAAAAGGATTTTCAATTGGTATTTCCAAACTTTAGATAGATACTTTAAATAGGGAAAGTTCTTATACTTAACCTACTAAAGGATATTTTTGTAGTACTTGCTCACGAGCTGAGGACGTGTGAGCCTTTGTCTTCGGACCGGTGACATGAGAAGTACATATGTTAGAAAAATTAAGTGAATGTTTTGATCTCCCAAGGGAACGGGGACCAGAAGGTGTCCATCGCGACCGGGTTCAGCGGGATCACAATGTATATAAAAAGGTATTTTTGGTTGATATACATGCTAAGACATGTTGTATGGTATGTGTAAAAATTATTTCTGACCTTGAGTCCTAATGTGGTTGAGTTACGAAAATTGTTATGTTACCTAGACCTATGAGTCTAAATGTTGTTATGTTACCCAGACCTAAGAGTCTGAGGGTTGTTATGTAAGTGTAAATGTTGTTAAGATACCCGGACCGTTGAGTCCGAGGTTATCATGTAAGTATGTTATGTTATGTTATGTATGGATGTGGATATGTTCCCCGGACCGTTAAGTCCGAGGTTGTGATGTAAAGTATGTTAGTTACAGAAGTTTTATTTTGCAAGTAATTCCCGTATTCTAGTATAATGATGCGTGGGAAATGTGAACTTCGAGGACGAAGTTCTTTTAAGGGGGGTAGATTGAATACCCCAAACCTTGATATGTTGTTTAAAGGTTAAACTATGATATTTAAAGGCTAAAAGGTTCCTTAGAAACATTAGTGAACAATTTAAACCATAGTAAACACAATAAGCACTAAGACACAGTTGGAGCAAAAACATGCTCTAAGCTTGGAGTGAACTTGGTTAGGACTCAAAGAGCCTACCAAGACTTTAAAACATTCAATTATGACTTAATAGGGCTAATTAAGCCCTTAGGAAACTTTGGTAGACAATTAAACCAAACAAAACACAAATAAATACCTTAAAGCCAATATGGGCGAAAATGTGCTCTAAGCTTGGGATAAGTTTGCTTAAGACCTAATAAGCTTACCAAGACCTTATTTATATGTTAATGAACATATTAAATCAATTACTAAAGAAAACCAAGCTTGAAAACAAGCTAAAACACAAAATGTGCTTTAAGGAGCCTTAAAGCACATTTTTGAAAAATTGTCTTGTAAATGGGTTTTGAGTGGCTAAATTTCCATCATTACTCTATAATCAACATTTGTACTACTTAGTATCACATTAGGAAGTCTAAATCAGTGGTAAATCAAAAATTTCACAAATATGTGCCTTAATTAGTGAATAGTGCTCAAATAGTGCTAGTTTTGACTTAAGTCAACTTTAATTAGTTATATGGTCAACAAAGACCATAAATATCCTTATGATGGAAGGGGGCACGGTTTTTAGAGTGTGAGTCATCACACTTGGCTAGCAACTAAAGAAAAGAAAAAGAAAAGTAAGTAAAAGTTACTATTTACCTTTTATAACATAAATATCTTAACTAAAGACTTACCTCTCACCTCCTCTCTTTATTTCCTTCACTCACCACCGTATTCATCTTCATTCTCCCTTCTCAATCTCGTTTTGCTACAGCAAGTATCCCTTCTCCATCATTGAATGCTTGTAACTTATGACTCCATGCTCCAAAATCAATTTCAAGACTACCTTTGTCTTAGTTAGAGTGAGATCTTCATTTCCCTCTTTTCAAATCTTCAAGAACTCAATTTTGGTGCCATGGAGATTCACCATTGAAGGAGCTTGAGCTCATATTTCCATGCCTTCTCATTCTCCTTTGTTTCAAGGTAAGGAAAATCAAAGAAAATCTAAGTTCCCATCATTTTCTTTGTATAGCCGAAAATTCACCTTACAATGGTGCCTTGTCTTGCTATTTTATTAGCTTAATTCAATCTTCAAGGGACTAGGAGGAGTCCTAACTTGCCACTTAACCAAGCTCTCTTTCAAATTCCAAAGGTAATCATCAAATTTTAGTGTTTTAAGACACTTATGTAAACCTAGGGTTTAATTATGAGTTTGAGTATTAAACTTAATACTCATTACCCTTATATGTGTATTGGTTAGAAGGTTGACAAGTGATAAAAGCTCCTTGCCAATTTTCAATCAAGAAAAACAAGAGAAAACAAGTGAGAAAGCTTGGAAAACAAAGCGGTAAATGACCTCTCTTAATGTGGTTTTATGTACTAGGGAATTGAGCTATATTTGATTAATAATTAACCTAAAGAGCCAATGGGAAATGAGATAGAAAACTATCCACAAGGTGGACTAAAAGGACATGGGAGCATTGTTGTGTGTATTTGCAGGTTGAAGGCATTATTATGTGGGAAATTAAGTGTTTAAGGTTTATGCAATTTAAGGGCCTAAGTGCCAAGAAATTTAAGTTTGTGCACTATATTGTGATGTAGTGTTTTCTAAAGGTTTAGTTGTGTGTAAAGAACATCTCTTGTGAAGATGGATATCTTTGGTGGTTAAAGGATGAAAAACAATATGTTTGTGTGTAAGGAATGTGTATTAATAGATTTAGTGTTCTTGGTTGTATAATGGTGGAAAAAACTATGTGTTTTGGTGTAAGGTGATACAAGAAAAGCTATGTCAAAAATTTAGTTGATAAACAAAGGAAGTATAATACCTTGTGAAGGATTAAGTATGAACTTGTGGGAAAGACTTGAGGAGTTTGTGTAAAGGAAGTGATGAGGATGCAAAATTATGCTTATGAGTGGTTATCATATTGAGAAGAAACACCTTGGTTAGTCTAAGTTATAGGTATGCATTACCACCTAGAAATCCTAAGGAAAAATGTTGAAAGTGTTAGGAATTTTTGTAAGAAATTGAGTAACAAGTTTGGTGATGATTAAGGAAGGTTTGGTGCATGTTTTAAGGTTTTTAAACATGGAGGAAACATGTGGAAAGAGTGTGGAATAAGTGGGAAAAGATTGGGGTGAATTTGGAGTTCAAAATGAGGAGAAAAACACTTTTTAAAATGGGGTCTGCTGTGGACCGCCCCTGTGGGGAGGTCCAGCGCAAGAGAAGTAGTTTCTGTTGTGGACCGCCCCTGGGACCTCCCCAGAGGGGCGGTCCAGACCAGAGAAGACAAAAATGTGTTTAAGGCTTCTAATTATGGGGGATTGGATGTGATGGTTTTAGATGATGTTTAGGCCTTGTTTGGTGACATGTAAAGGCCTTAAAATGTGTAAACAAGTGTTTGGAGGTTTGACGAGTAAATGAGTGAGTGTTTAAGGACTTTAGTAGTAAGCTTGTACATGCATTTGGAGCATGTTATGTGACGGTTTAAGTGTGCTAAATGATGTTAAAGCATATTATGATATGTAAGGTGAAGTTTGGAGTCAAATAATCATTTTTAAACAAGGGTCTAGAGCAGACCGACCTTGGGGACCGGACTTGCAAGGTCGGTCTGGATTGAATTTTGTATACGGAATATGTCTCTGGAATAGACCGACCTTGTGGACCGGACTTGCAAGGTCGGTCGGGGTAAAATTTTTAAACGGTAAAAGTGTCTGGAATGGACCGACCTTGGGACCGGACTTGGCAAGGTCGATCGAGGTGTAAATTTTCAAACCTGGATGTCACTGGAATGGACCGACCTTGGGTAAGGTCGGTCGGTAAGGTCGGTCGACCTAAAACTTGTAAAAAAAAAAACAAACAAAGTGTGGCCTAGGTAGTTAACCCTAGGGGGGTATCATGAAGGTAATCAAGGGTAAGTTTACGCATAAAACATTTCATATAATCGTGAAAAATGCTTAGTAAACAAGAAGCTAAATAAGGTAATTAACCGACGTTATTAATCATGTTTAGGAACTACGTTTGGCGGGACTCGAACGCAGGAGGGACCAAGGTATGGTTTTCTTGCAACCTGTGTCCTACCGGATTACACCGGCTTGTATGCCAATGTGTTTTTCTGTATGTTTGCCACGTTGTAATATAAAACATGTAATGAGTTTATAGTAATTCATTTATGTGGCGTGTTCAATTCCGATACCGTTTAACCTCGAAAGTGTTATACCTTAGCTAACCAAATCTAGGATCACATAAGAGAACGGTATCCGGATTTAACGACCCAAACCATGGGAACGTTCTAACCACGGCTATGCGTGAGTTAATTGTGTGATGTTTGTGTGTGAATGTATGGACCTCCCTTGTGTGTTTAATCCAGTTGTAATACTGTATGGTGTATGGATGTGATAGGTTCCACAGTGGTGCCCTTAACTATGTTTATATATATATTAGGGGGGGGGGGGGTGAGGAATCCGGTCGTTCCGGTAGCGTGTTGTTTGGGAGTGGGTATCCATCTTAGCTTTACCCTCCTCTATGTTATGGTTGTTTCCTCCACGGGTTACGATCTCCCATTAGCTTACTCCAAAGCTTAGCTATTCTGACTTATGATCGATTTAGGGGGAACATGTGTTTGTGTGGTGTGTTCGGGGCACTATATCTGAACCATCTTAACTGAAGTTACTCGTTCGACTATTAGGACGGTAATGAGTGTTGTATAACGAGTTTATCATGAGGGTGACATCATTCTCTAGGCTCACAAGTGAATTAACTATGTTTGGGTCAGTTCCTAAGAGAACCGTTCCCGTTATGTTATGTGTTATTGTTGTACTGCAATTCCCATTGCAATGTTATGTTATGTGCACGTTAAAACGTGAAAAGTGTTGTTATATGGTGTATGTGGATCATGGATATCAATCCCAGTTTATAAAAGAGATGTTTATGGATTACCCGATTATTGGGTAAGTGTCGTCTATTAAGGAAGTAGCTCCACTAGAGGAGAACCCTCTAGGGTTAATGAACACAATGAGTGACTTGTCAAGTAAGGATGTGTTATCTGTTTGTTGAGCCCATTGTGGTGGAATGTTATGTGTTGTGTGTTTATAGTTTACATGCATGATTCAAATATAATTCACTGCATGCTAAGACGACAATTAGTTGTGCGTGGCCTGGTAGCATGCGGGCTGCGGGATTACCATACCAGCAAAAGTGCTGAGCCCCTTGGGGGCCACCCTTTCTCTTCTTTTTCCTATTTCAGGTACAAGGAGCTGGAAGCCGTTCGAGAGTAGGACGGGGTAATCGTTTGTACATGGGTAATCATTTAAGTTGTATATATACAGTAGGTGTAGTAAGACCGAAATTGTTATCGGCATTAGTTTGTGAATACTCGGTACAGTTGGAAGGTATATGTATGTTGCTGTCGTTAATGGAAAGGGATATTAATGTGTAGTTGCTCGGGAATCTAGTCCATCAGACCGATACAATGTATATGTATTAGCCTTGTTAGCCACGTGGGTGGCTAACGGCGTGTAACACCATTGAATTAAGTAGTGTGTTGAGTTCAGTTTTCCACTACAGTTTGATGTTAAGTGTACGGTTATAGTTGGGGTGTTACAATTGGTCACTGCTGTAACACCCCATCCAACAGTAACACACATAACAACTGACTGCAGCGGAAACATACTTCATCACATTACTTAACTCAATGGTGTTACACGCCGTTAGCTACCCACGTGGCTAACAAGGCTAATACATATACATTGTATCGGTCTGATGGACTAGATTCCCGAGCATCTACACATTACTATCCCTTTCCATTAACAACAACCCACATACATAAACATTTTAATTGTACCGAGTATTTACAAACTAATGCCGATAAAAATTTCAGTCTTACTACACCTACGATACATAAACAATTTAAATGGCTACCCATGTACAAGCGCTACCCCGTCCTCTCTCGAACGGCTTCCAGCTCCTTGTACCTGAATAGGAAGAGAAAGGTGGCCCCCAAGGGGCTCAGCACCTTTGCTGGTATGGTAATCCCGCAGCCCGCATGCTACCGGGCTACGCACAACTAATTGTCGTCTTAGCATGTGGTAGATTATATTTGAATCATGCATGTAAATTGTCAACATACAACACATAACATTCCACCACAATGGGCTCAACAAACAGATAACACATCCATACTTGATAAGTCACTCATTGAGTTCATTAACCCTAGAGGGTTCTCCTCTAGTGGAGCTACTTCCTTAATAGACGACACTTACCCAATAATCGGGTTATCCATAAACGTCTCTTTTATATACTGGGATTCATATCCATGATCCACATACACCTCATAACAACACTTTTCACGTTTCAACGTGCGCATAACATAACATCGCAAATAACATTGCAGTACATCAACAACACATAACATAACGGGCACGGATCTCTCTAGGAACCGCCCCAAACATAGTTAGTTCACTCGGAGAGCCTAGAGGATGCTGTCAAACTCATGTTAAGCTCGTTTACATAACTCGTTACCGTCCTGTTAAGCGAACGGATAACATAACATAAAGATGGATCGGGTTTAGTGACCCGAACACAACGTACATAATCCTCAAAAGACGTGAGTCAAGAGCCTTGGTTAAGCTCAGGGGTGATCGAAGACCAATGAAGGAAAACAACCAACAGAGAGGAAGCTGAAGAAACTGTAAACAACAACTCCCAAACAACGCGCGACCGGAGCATACCGGATTCCTCACCCCCCATAATATATAAATATTCACAATAAAGACTCCGCTGTGGAGCCTATCACATCAGCACACAATACAGTATTACAACTGAGTTAATCACACAAAGGAGGGTCACACATTCACAACAACATCACACACAACATCACACAACCAACTCACGCATAGCCGTGGTTATCGGCACGTAAACATACAACAACAACAACGACTGTACACTCGTTTCATGACTTATCTTATAACGTGGCAAACATATAGAAAAACACATTGGCATACAAGATGGTGTAATCCGGTAGGACACAGGTTGCAAGAAAACCATACCTGTCACCGGGGTTTCACTCTAACGTGCCATCACATGTTCCTCGTAACATCTTTGTACAACTGGTAACATTACATTTACTTTTATTGACATCGGGATAACATGATTGTTTAAAGTCTAATGCTCATAACTTATCCCCGTTAACTAGTTAAATAACTTCACATTTTAATTCGTTTCACTTTTACATTTTAATACTACTTTTCCCCCACTAAATTGTCATTATAACTTACTTAACATGTCCTTAACAATCTTATAACATCATTACTTAATAATCCCCATCATCCTATAACCTTAAACAATGTTTTTGGTCCGACCGACCTTACCGACCGACCTTACACAAGGTCGGTCCATTCCAGAACATATTACCGTCTAAAATTCTACTCCGACCGACCTTGAAAGTCCGGTCCACATGGTCGGTCCATTCCAGAAACAATTCGCGTTCAAAAATTTAGACACGACCGACCTTGGAAGTCCAGTCCCAAGGTCGGTCCATTCCAGAAACTTAATCCGTACCAAAAATACAAGCCCGACCGACCTTGCAAGTCCGGTCCCCAAGGTCGGTCCATTCCAGAAACTCTTTCGGATAGTGTAAACTGAGCTCGACCGACCTTGCAGGTCCGGTCCCTAAGGTTGGTCGGCTCCAGACCTTTGTTTCTATATTCCCATTTGACTCCAAACTTCACCTTACATATCCTAGTATGCTTTAACATCATTTAGCACACTTAGACCTTCACATAACATCCTCCAAATGCATGTACAAGCTTACTTCTAAAGTCCTTAAACACTCACTCATTTACTTACAAATCTCTCAACACTTTTAACATTTCTCTTTTGGTTTTCTAAGTGGTATTTCACCTATAATGACCACTATACCAAGATGTTTCCTCCACACCATAGCATCATCTCCCAAGCATCTTTTCTTACTTACTAAATTTCCTTGTTCACACCTTCTTAAAATTCCTTCCTCACATCATTACCTATACATCACTCATTCCTTGTACATCAACATTACCTAAACCTAAAACAACTTCTCCAAGACTTTATTACATCTCAAAACACCCATTGGACTTCTAGAACTTCAAGATAGTGCCTAATTCCTCGTAGCACTATATAACACCTTATTACATGTTTTCTTCCCTAGTAAACACTCATTCTTTTTTAACACTTCCTAGTTCACCAAAACTCATTTAAAACACTTAGAACTTCTTATACATTTTCCAAATTTTGCCATGGGTTCTCCTAGCATATTGATATACCAAAATACATTGTTTTTCACCATTAAACATTCAATAACACCTAGATCCATCAAGAACCTTCTCACACACAAAACTTCACCAAATTTACACTACATCACAATATAGTGCATAATCAAATTGCTTGGCACATAGGCCCTTAAATAACATGGCTCTTAGGCCCTTAAATTGCATAAAACTTAAGCACTGAATTTCCCACATAATATATTGCCTTTGACCTGCAAATACACTCAACATCACATATACCCTTAATAAACTCCTTGAGAGCATTTTACTAGCTCATTAGCCATTGGCTCCTTAGGTATTTTATTAAGCAAATTAAGCTCACTTTTCCTAGGCATTTAAACTACATTTAGATAGTTTGTTTACCTCTTTTCTTCAAGATTTTTACTTGAACACTCTTGTTCTTCCTTGTTTAGAAATCGGCAAGAGTACTTGGCTACTTGTCAATGTTCTAATCAATACACAAGTAAAACCAATGAGCATTCAAGCTTCATGCTTAAACTCATTTACAAACCCTAGGTTATATATATTGTCTTTACACATTAGGATAGTTGTTTTACCTTGGAATAACAAGAGAGCTTGAATAATTAACAAGAGAGGACTCCTCCTTGTCCTTTGAAGATTGAAATGGAGCTATGAAAGATCAAAAGAACACACCATCAAAGGGTGATTCTCGGTTAGACACAAAAACAAGAGGAAACATTGATTTTCTTTGGTTTTCCTTACCTTGAAACAAAGGAGAATGACAAGGCATGAAAATATGAGCTAAAGCTCCTTCAATGGTGAATATCCATGGCACCGAAATGAGACTTTTGAAGATTTGAAAAGAGAGAAGTGTAGAGCTTGGCCTAACTAAGACAAATATGGTCTTAGAATTGGATTTGGAGCATGGAGTTAGAACTTACTAGCTATGCAAGTTGGAGATGACATTGTTGCTGTAGCAAAACCGATGGAGAGAGGAGGAAGAAGGGTTGGCTACGGTGGGAACAAGAGAGGAATGAGAGAATGTGAAGAAAAGCTTTCATTTGGAGATATTTAAACTAAAAGAAAATAGTAACTATGCTTTATTACTTTTCCTTGTTTATTTGATTGGTCAAGTGTGGTGAGTCACACATGAAAAACCGGCCCCCTTAGTGTTTTAGGCCAAGTCATGGTCTTTGTTGACCAACAAGACAACTTATATTGACTTATGTTATAAACTAGTATATTTTAGTTACTATTCATAAAAACAAGGCACATACTTGTGAAATTTTTGATTTCCTATTGATTTAGAATTCCAAAGGTGATACTAAGTAGTACACTTGTTAATTAAAGAGTAATGATGGACATTTAGCCACTCAAAACTCATTTACAAGACAATTTTTCAAAAATGTGCTTTAAGACTCCTTAAAGCACATTTTGTATTTTAACTTGTTTTCAAGCTTGGTTTTCTTTAGTAATTGGTTTTATATGTTCATTAACATATTATTAAGGTATAGGTATGACCTTTAGGTCTTATACAAATTTATCCCAAGCTTAGAGCACATTTTTGCCCATATTGACTTTAAGGTATTTATTTGTGTTTTGTTAGGTTTAATCGTCTCCCAAGGTTACCTAAGGACTTATTTAGCCTTATTAAATCATAATTGAATATCACCAAGTCTTGGTAGGTTCTTTGGGTCCCAACCAAGTTCACTCCAAGCTTAGAGCATGTTTTTGCTCAAACTGTATCTTAGTGCTTTATTGAGTTTTTACTATGGTTTAAGTTGTTCACTGATGTTTCTAAGGCACTTTTTAGCCTTTAAATATCATAGTTTAGTATTTAAAAAATATATCAAGGTTTGGGGTATTTCAATCTACCCCCCTTAAAAGAACTTCGTCCTCGAAGTTCACACTTCCCACACATCATTGGATTAGAACACGGGGATAACTCAAAAATAAAACTTTCATAACCAAACATACTTTACATCACCACCTCGGACTTAACGGTCCGGGTACATATACACATCCATACATAACATAACATACTCACTTGATAACCTCGGACTCAATGGTCCAGGTATCTTAACAACATTTGCACATACATAACAACCCTTGGACTCTTGGGTATAGGTTACATAACAACATTTAGACCCATAGGTCTCGATAACATAACAGCCTTTAGACATATAGGTCTATGTAACACAACAACATTTAGACTCATAGGTCTTGATAACATACACTTTTGGAACTCAAGGTCAAAATAATATTTATTACACATACCACACAACATGTCTTAGCATGTATGGCAACCAAAAATATCTTTTACATACACTGTGATCCCGCAGAACCCGGTCGCGATGGACACCTTCCGTCCCCGTTCCTTTGGGAGATCAAAACAATCACTTAAATTTAAAATTTTTCCTTTTGAGGTTAAGTAAGAGAACTTTAATTATGTAAAGTATCTATCGACGTTTATAAATACCAATTCAAAATCCTTTTGAAAACACATACAACTTCAAGTCCAACATATGCTCTTTGCTTCTTTTCTTAGCGTGGTTAATTGTGACCACTTAAGGGAGCTTCAAGAATCATCCAACCCTGATGTGATCAGCATCAGTGTTGAACTATCCTTCCACCCCAATTTGTGTTCGGCTTCCCTTGATCTCATGAAATCAAGTTTTACCTCCCACTCCATTTTCAAGCATCAAATAATACACTCATCTCCAATTTTCTATCTTTTAGTCTTTCTAGTCATAATCATTACATCTCCAAAGGATAGAACTCCGTCTATCAATTATCTCCATTCACTTTAATCATGTTACCTCGGGAATCTTATTCTCACTAGGTTCTATGTCGGTTTCATACCCTTTTATGAATCACTATATTGTATACATACATATATATTTTATCAAAATACAACATACAATCTCACATTTATACACTGTCGGGGTTTTTGTTCCCCCGAGAGTTTCTCTACTCCCCACACTTGTACTATCACACACAACTGTTAACAAATAAACACACTTATCACAATGGTATTCACATCTTCTGTGTGCAATTACCACAATTAAACCACGAATGAATGCGTATGTTTATATAACACACGCACCATCATCCAAACAAATTATTTTGTGCTATGCACAACATAGTTCACGTACACTTGTACGGTAAAACACACTAAGCGGTTCTACGCTCTACCCCCTTAAAAGGGATTACGCCCACGTAATCAATCACTAAACATTGGCTTAAAATGTTTTGCCGTCGTGAAGTGTTTTAACTTCCACGTGGTCTGTATACAATGCATTCTGATTAGAGGATCTTAACCATTTGGCAGTTTAGTCCCTAAACCAAGAATTCTCATTGGAGTTTGCTTTAACTCTTAACTGGTTTCGGTTCTGGCCTGTGAGGCTTCTAGGCATTAATAATTGAAATACCCCAAATCTAATTAATATTATTAAACCATTATTTAATGGAAAATAATTCAAATATAAACCATTTCACGTACGCATGCAAACCCATGCATGAGAACGTTACGTAAAAATAGTCGTTTCTCCATAAACGCTAAAACGCCTTAGAAACATGTGATCAAGCATGACCTTGCATGACCTTCTAAAACTTAAACCAAATGGTCATACACTCTTTATATGAATATATAAATATATTCCCTGGGCTATATTCAGTTAAATACGCAAAATGCTCGGGAGTGCTCACGCCCGCTCCTTAAGGCACGAAAAGTCCAGAGGAGTGCCGAGGTGGCGCGAACTCCTATAAAATCAATTCCTAGAGTTCCTAACATCATTATTATTCATTCTAAAGAGAACCCACGAAGTGGTTTCTCAAAATTCAGCAATAACCACAGGAGGATTTCTTAGCGCTCCTTTTTGCCCGGGTGTGTCCCGATGGCCCGTAAATTATGTCATGGGTTGATATAACCCCATATAACCCAATGTAACATCTTAATATATGTTTATTTACTATAATAAGTGTTTAAAACACTTGGAACTCATAAAAACAATTTGTTTCCCAAAATTTCCTTAGAGCACAAAACACACCTTCGGGTGTCACGAAAATGCGTTTTACGCAATTGCCTTGTAGTTTTTGACATGCCACGAATTGGTAATCTTAAATAGGGTTAAAATGACCTTCTAAATCAGTTGGAGAGGCTAGTCAATAAGGCTCTCTATAGGGGCCGAATTTATGTCCAAAAACTAGTATAAAAATTGCTTTTAAAAGTTTATAAATTGTCTTATGGAATGGTGACTCACCTAGCATGTGCTATAAGTTAAAATGACAAATAAAATCTGTCAAAGGGAGCCTTCCCCACCGATTTCCTGCATCAAAAAGAAAGAGAAGGTTAGCTTATATTATCACAAAGAAACAAAAACACAAAAGCACCACTTGCACCTAGCTTTATTCCATGTGCAACTACAATACAAAACAGCCATGTCATCACATATATGCTGTCGATTTCTTCAGCTGTAAAGGAAGGAGATTATTGTTCATTTAATAACCAAAAGAATATACTACCTAACTATACATATGTCATAGCCTAATACAACAAACTTACCTTGTCTTGGAGCAGCCCATGTGTCCGAAAATAATTGTAAAAGGAGGCTGAATTGTCTTACAAAAATTCAAATAGGATACCTAGCTAACCTAGCCATGTTCTTATGCTTTAATCAGCAAAAATCAGATGGGAATTAGCAGTACATTACGTGAGAAACAAAGAGGAAAAGGACAAGCTAGACTAGAAAATTCTAAAAGAAATACCTTACCTAAATTCCTAGCACTCATGCCTTGTCTTTTACTTTGAACTATCAAACAAACCTTGCATTAATTCCTCCACATGGCCGATGATGTACATGAAATCAGGCCATTTATTGAGCCAATAAACATGTAAATAAACTAAGGAAAATAATACATGAAATGACATTATTTTTGTCAAAAGAAATTCCTCTCATTTCAATCTTCTTAGGCTCTACGTAAGCCTCATTCCCATTTGCCTTTCACATGAACGAATTGGTAAGCTCCTTGCTCTCTTTTCTTCTTCTCCTTTCCTAGCTTCAAGCTCCAACAATGGAGGTTTGAGTTCTAACTCCATTCTATGTCAAAATTCCTAGCTAATTCTACACAACAAGAGTCAAGTAGCAGATCTGTTCAAGAGGTCTGACTTCGGGAGAGATTCTGTAATTTTCAGTAAGTTATCTCGAAATATTCCCAACGTAAAACTTGTTCCTCTTCGAATTAGCTTTCCATACATATAAAGAACATTAATTTTCATGGTGTATTCAGTTCTGGGTGAATAAAAGAAGTCGAAGTGGTTCACAGCAGAAATCTGTTCAATAGGTCTCAGTTCGGGAGATATTATGAATTTTCAGTAAGTTATCTCAAAAACTTCTCAACACCAAAGTTGTTCCTCTTTGAATTAGCTTTCCAGACATATAAGGATCATTAATTTTCGTGGTCATTTCAGTTCTGGGTGACAAAAACCGCAGAGAGTGCACAATCTGGAAATTTCGGTAAGATGAGGTGATCCTTATCTTCCTCCATATGGTGTCTATAATTGGTGACGAATTCTTGAGCTTCTAAACCTATATTCTCTTCATCATTTCATGAAGGAAATCTAGATCTACAATCCTCTCAAGGTCTACCAAAAATTCCTTGAAAAATTCCTAAGGTAAACTCTTATAAAACTACACCAAATATTATTTATAAATTCTTGTTAGAAGTCTAACAAATAGATCTCCAACATGTGTATAAGGTGGCCTAAAATACCTTCATCAAAATAGCATTTGGAGAGCTTGGAATTCATAGAGAAATCAAGTACAAGAATTGTCTTGAATTAAGAAGTAAGTATATATAATTAAGGTTTATTAAGTTTAAGGTTGATTTAAGTTTCAAACTTTGGTATAAAAATTTAGTGTAACCTTTAAATAAACTAAGGCCAAAAATATATGGACTATAATGTCAATAAAATAATTTATAACATATAAGGTAAGATTATTACCTTAAGGCATAAATATGTGTCACAAAAATTAATTAGGATACACATATATTCAAACCGAATTATTTAAGTATTAATTGCTATATTTTGAGTTTATAATCATTCTAAGTCATTAGCATAATTTTTGGAAGTGTTATATGGCTTATATACAATTATATGAATTTATTATAAGGTCTAAATCAAGTTTAAAAATCATATGGTCAATATTTAATTAAGGCCGAACATAAAATGTTTAAATTGGTGATTTTCGAAATATATAAGCATATTAACTTAGATTATAAATTTTGGGAATATTAGAATAGCTACAAGTATTTATATGGCTAGCTTAATAAGTTATGTGGTTAAAATGTAAATTTTAAAAGGTTTGGTGTAAAACCGAGAAACACATAAGTTTATGGGCATATTAATGTATTAAGTGTGAAATTAGACTATGGTCAAAATATTGACCGAAAACTTTAAGTTAAAATGATTTATGACATGAGATATTAAGTTTATAAAAGTTGTGGGGTGAATATAAAATTTATAAGAGTTTAAATATAAAATAAGATTTTATATGGGGCGAATTCACAATTTGTAGAAATATAAGTGTCCACTTGGTTATTAAGGAAATTAAATATTAAAGCTATAGTTTATAAGTGAATATATAAATTATGAAAAGTTTCGGGGTTAAAGTGTAATTATAAGAAATTCTAAGACAAAGCCGAAAATTAATGAGGCTAGTTGGTGATATATAAAAGTTAAAGTGTTCAAATAATAATTACTAAATTTATGGTGGTGGTTTAGTGAATTAATCATTTAAGGAAATAAAACTATGCATTATAATGTATTTTGGAGTTTAATGTAAAGTTAAGAAATAAATGAGGTTATAATATATTAATCGAAAAGTATGTTGTAATTATGAGATTAAAAATATTTATAGGTCCTATATGGATATTTAAGATATTTAGAAAAGAAAATTATGATTTAAGGATTTATGGAATTAAAACTATATGATATGCAAGCACAAGTAATTTACTTGTAAAAGGAATAATATTATTTATGTTTAGTTTGTAATTAATAAAAGATATGTTAATAACATGTCCATGTATGACATGTAAATATAAATTGAGATTTATTAAGAGGTTATGTCATTTAGACAAATATATATAAATAACATAAATAATACATGTGTGTGAAATATATATATTTTAGACTTTCAAGAAAATCAAAAGGGAATGAGAATAAGTGATTAAGGAATTTAATTGTAACCAATAAATATTATTTATGGTTAAGAGAAGAATAACAAAGAATTATAAGAATATAATGTCCAAGTGTGACATATAAATATAGTTAAGAAATTATAAAGTTGTTATGTCACTTAGACAATTAAAAATAAATAACAAATATAGTGCATGAATAAATATGTATATATATATTTATACATTAAAAGATTTAGAAATACCACAAGGAGTGACAAATAAGTTATACATCCAATCGTAAGGTAATTAAAAGAAATTACCACACAATATAAGTCTTATAAATTAGGACTACATGTTTTGGAAATATATAAGTACCTTAATTAATTATAAGGGAAAGAGGTTAAAAGAATTCCCTAAATATAAAGGAATAAACCTCACATGAAATAACGAATATGAAATCGTTTCATGAAGCAATAAAATCATTATACGAGAGTTACATTAATTAACACTCTCAGATTAATCCTATTTCTAGGACATTGTTTGACCAGACGTTGACCGGGAACTAAACAAGTACAGTCTACGGTGAACGGTATGGAATTATTGCAGTCTTCTTTCTACCGGATTACACCGGCTTGTGTGCTATCTGTTGTTTGAGTTAACGACCAAGATAATTAATGTAAAATGTTGTATACTCTTGTGCGCTGTTGTATTATTTATGTGCGTGAATGATGCTGACTACTACTTGTATGTCCCACGCATACAAACACTACTATACCAGTGGATTAAATACCTGCGCTTCAGTATACCGAGGACTTGTACTCAAGTCTCTCACTAACTTCACATTATAATAAACGTCATTATCCTAAACGTGATAATTGACAATACACATTGTGTTCTTGTTTAACGTCTTTATATGACACTTAACAACTCTATACTACGAGAACGAGGAGCCCAGTTGGATCTGGCCATGCATGCTACAGGAGCTGTACCTGTCTCAGGTCGTCTCCTATCTACGTCGCGACGAAACATTTCAGTTTGAGGAAGACTCTATTCCTCTCGGGTTTCTAAGGCCCATCAGTTCAGTTTGAGGATGTAATACCCTTGAGGTTTACCTCCCACATCGATTGGAGGGGAGAACGAACCACTCCTTATATGGGTGGGGATACCTTTCCTTGTTGTGAGGCCTTTTGGGGCTAGGAAACCCCAAGAACAAAACCGTGCGACCTGCGTGCCAAAGCGGACAATATCACAACAGTGGGAACTGGGCTGTTACAGTTGGTATCAGAGCTAGACCCAGGTCGGTGTGCCGGTGTGGCCCGCGAGGGCGCTGGGCTCCCAAGGGGGTGGAGTGTAATACCCTTGAGGTTTACCTCCCACATCGATTGGAGGGGAGAACGAACCACTCCTTATATGGGTGGGGATACCTTTCCTTGTTGTGAGGCCTTTTGGGGCTAGGAAACCCCAAGAACAAAACCGTGCGACCTGCGTGCCAAAGCGGACAATATCACAACAGTGGGAACTGGGCTGTTACAGAGGAAGACTTCATTCCTCTAGTGGGATTCTATTCCCCACGCCTCTCAGTTCAGGGTTTTTAACTACGTTATCTCCTGGGTTTTTATACCCAACCTTTCAATCTTAACGAGGTCACTATACCTCCACTATATTGATATACTTTTATACATCTGTCAGTCCCACTGTGTGGACCCGACAGCTATCAGATAATTCAGTTCAGCTAACTCGACCTTCCGAGTCTTGTTCTATGTGACATTATTGTCCTTGTATGGATACTTGTTATTATCAGACTGTGCTTATTTACAACTTTATAAATGAACTGCATGTATTCGACAATTAGTTGGTGTGGCCCAGTAGCTTGTGGGCTGCACGATTTCATACCGGCAAATTATTTGCTGAGCCGTTTCATGGCTAAATAATTCCAGGTACCTGAAGAATGAAGAGATTGCCCGACCGAGTGTAGGTGGGGGTAGAATTAAGACATGGGTTATTACCACCGGTGTCATCTTACAGTATTGTACTTTCATTATTATCTTCTGTTGATTTAAGAGGTTTGTATTCAGTACTCAGACCGACCGCATCATTTGTAAATTAAGTTTGAGTAGCCTTGTTAGTCACATGGGTGACTAGTGGCGTTGTAGCACCACCCGTTGTTATGTATATATTTTCCGCTGTATTTCTAGTTATTTTTGGGAGCTACCATCGTTCAGGTTATTGGATTTCGGGTTGGGGTGTTACAAAAAGTGGTATCAGAGCGTAGTTGCGCTCTGAGAACTGAGTACAACCAAAATTAGCCTTGGGATACAGGGTGTGAGATAGTACAGTGAGGATTAGTAAGTTAGTTTTTACTTGGTCCGCCGAAGGGCGTTAATAACTGTTCAAACTTACAGTAACTACAAACTGTGACCTGCCTAAATAACGAGCAGATGTCATGAGAAGGAATACATTAATTAAAACAAATACTTAAGACTACCCGAACTGGCGAAAAAAGGGTTTGTTGAAGACCGTACGACGCCAACTGTCATCTATACAGGAGCTGACGACGAATAACAGCGACGCCATACTGATGTTAACCCGAAGGGCTGACAATACCGTCAAGAACACAGTGAGGATGGAGTAAAAGTATATCTCAATGGACATACACTGCATGATGATCCAACCTGCCTGGCGCACTTGCTACAACAAGTGCTGCTCCAATAAACCAAATAAAAGAGAATGAAGACCTACTTGAAAAGAGCAGACACTGAATTTTACGGGATACTCAGGCACTGAGCTTGCCGCCCAGTGCGGGACGGAAAATCTTACAATACCTTATTAACTTCGCGAGAAGACCGTGCGAAACCTTGAGAAATAACTATCAGTATAGTCCTACAAATATATATATAAACCAATGATAATACCAAAAGAGATCATAACAGGATCTCACTATATATAACTAAACATCCAACGTAAATAAACACGGGATGTAATACCTGCTCAACTACTAAGGGTCTCAGCTAGTATCATTACAGTGACAATGCTGGACTCCTAATAAACAGTGAGAAAAGAACAACCTTTGAATCTGTATATTATAAAGTCAGAAGAACTACAAAAATAGCAATACTAAGTGCTATATATAAATACATATAATTGAGAGGTTATAAACCTAAAACTTTTGAGGAGTATTGATATATTTCAGAGGGATGAGTATCATAAAATATACCTACCCTATTTTGAGGCACATGTCCTACTCTATCCTATGGATTTATACGAGCATATGTCTTCCATGACAGCTCAATTTGAGAATGTAAGTAAAGAACATCTGAGAACAAATGAAGTCATCTTCCAATGTAGTATAAATTTTTATACGATCATAATAACCAATAACTCTCTATGGAGGCAGAGTAAGCTATACTGAGAGTTTGAATTCATATATACACTAAAGGTGAGTGGAGTAGTAAAATTGTTAAGGGGGGGAGAACATACCCCTTGACTTGTAACAAGCGTCTTACACGCGAACTTTCCTAACAATATATACCAAACTCTATGATTATAAATCCTCTATTTTATGCACCTAAGCGGCCTATTTTTGGAAGCCATTGAGTTGTGGATTAACCAAATTTCTGAGTGATAAAAAGATAAATCATAAGTTTTGACTGTCTTGTCACCAAACTGTAAGATTCAAACTGGGAATCCTAAGTACAGGATAAGTTATAGGAAACTTCTCTTAGAGTCTTATTCCAAATTTAGTAATAACTATAACGGCCTTTTGTTCCAAGTAATGATAACTAGGGTGTAGACAATGATCAAACCATGATAAGTTAAATACTAGATAAAGTCTTTTAAGAGAAGAGTATATTTCAAGGTATCCAAGTCCATAAATGAAATTATTGCTTGCATGATGTGTTAAGAGTCAAATGACTGATGAAATAATTATTAGGCAGTAAGTGTCTAGGTGTTTAATAAGAATTTATCTTTTTAGGCCAAGAAGAAAGACTAGATTCCACGCCAAAGGATTGATCAAAGGAACTTAGTTCCAGGAATTAAGAAGTACCCTAGTTTCGAGTCTAGGTTACAACAACGTTAGATTAGTTGTATAACAGTTAAGAAAGAATGTTGTAATCACCACGTCACAAGTCTTGATAAGATAAAATTTGGAAACTTGCTATTATGTGGTTGTTTGATATTTGACGTGGGAGGTCGAACTTGATCCTAGTCAGATCAAGGAAAACCAATCACAAAATGGAGTGGAGGGATAGTTCAAAACTGACGCTGACCCCGTCAGGGTTGGATGATTCCTGAGACTCCCTACAAGTGGTCACCAATATCTCTGTGATAAGTCAAATTTGTTCCTATTTCTAATGAAGGGTCTACCAAATAAAATATATTAGATGTTGAGGATCTAAGTTAAAGGTTGAATTAACCATACTACCCTGAAAGAATTGAATAGCTTAAACGACTCAGGTTGTCAGAAAATAGTCAACTATGAAGGAAATACTAATCGTTGTTATACATTGAGTCATGTTAATATATTAAATACAAGACCAAGAGACATCTATCTATATTGACAAGTATTTGAAAACTACTTCTAAGTTATGGCCTTATTGCCATCAGAAGGGAAAGAACGACTTTAAATCCTTCCTTTATCAATTCAAACCCAGTATATTAAACGGGAACCTACCTGTAAGTGAGGTGGAATATAAAGAGTAGAAACATTAAACTTATACTCTCATGAGTTGATGCATAAACCGCAAAAACATGTGAAATTATGAGAAAACTGTACCTTGTTAGAAACCTTAACGGGAACCCTACTGTGGTATACCTGATGAACAATCAATAAAAGATCGTGTATATACTACCGACAATTTGCGAATCAGTAATAACAGGAAATATTCCTATATTATATACAAGATGCACGGCTCGACCGTAGCTCATATCCTATATTGAAAAGTGAAAACCAAATATGGTAACAGTAAACTCGAATACCAGAAACACAAGATGATGACCTGAAGATCAAAGAGACGAACTCTAACATGCCCCAGTATTAATACAAGACCCGAGCGCCAACGACTACAAGAGGCGATGAATAGAAGACAAATTTCAAACCGACAAGAATACTACAACTTTACAGCTACAACAACTAAACCACTGGATGCATCAGCAACACCAACAAGATGATGAACCCCACCATCAGAACGTTACCACTATCAAGGAGAATACATCGGAAAACCAATCAGGTAAGTAATAATATACATCAAGGAAATACCCCCTATACGAAAGCAACTAGCGGGAGGAACACCGGAAAGGAATCAAATCCGATAAGGAGCAAAACGCCTCAGTAATATCGACGAGAAGAATCTTAGTGGAATCACCGCCATGAGCAGCTATCACAAAATAAGCATACAGGCACAAACAATCAAATGAAACTCGTGAAGAACTCAACGATGAAAGGATAATGGATGACATGTGCTTGAGCATCACAGGATGGGCAAACCTTAATATTATTGGAAGCCGACGTACAGTAACAAGATATACAATGAAGAATACCAAGCTATGCTGCAACTAACAGCTACTTAGAGACAAAATAATCAGGAGCAGCGGCATAACGCGGCACATTGATCCGACAGCCTCAACAAGACATGGCATAATTGACAACAAACAAGATGGAAGATCACCTTCACCCATACACACGGGATTTAAATATAAAAGCATAATAATGCAAAATAGAACATGTCAAGAATGCATAAATTCTTGGGGGCAATACCCCGTAAACGGACAGAAGTCCAGTCAAGGTCAACAATGACAATCAAACGAAATTAATGGTGAACACAACTCATCAACCCTACATGTGAACATAAAGAAACTTAAAATATACCACCTATGAAGCGCATTCAAGACTATTCAAAATGATTAAACATTACTTAATCAGAGTCGCGCAACGGAAGCGGGTGGTCCCATCAGTTAAAATTATCTACTGAGCTCAAGGGAAATGCACAACGTGTTTCATGTATCTTAACCAAAATATGTGCTATACCCACCTAATCTTACAGCCGGGAGGCTTTCTTTTAATTAATCATAAGTTTTCAAATAAGAGTGAAGATTGCCCACTAATTACAGACAAGTGAGTCTAGTCTAGGGTACGGGGGCGTACCCCTCTTTTTAAGGGGGGAGAGCCTACTGCGTCTTAGCATATTTAGCATGAAAGTACACTTTCATTGTACGGTTGCACTGTGATTTGTATGTGTTCTTGTGTAACACTGTTCAGTATGCATTTTGTTGCACTTTGGTGCATTTCAGTGACACTTTGTCTTGTATGTGTTCTTGTGTAACACTGTTCAGTATGCATTTTGTTGCACTTTGGTGCATTTCAGTGACAGTGACACTTTGTCTTGTACGTGTTCTTGTGTAACACTGTATTTGAATGTACCTTGTACTTCTACTGAAATACCCCAAACCTTGGTATGTTGTGTAAATGTTAAACTATGGTATTTAAAGGCTGCCTTAGAAACATAATGAACCATTTAAACCATGGTAAAACACAATAAAACACTAAGACACGGTTTGAGCAAAAACATGCTCTAAGGTTGGAGTGAACTTGGCTAGGACCCAAAGAGCCTACCAAGACGTTATAATATTTAATTATGACTTTATAAGGCTAATTAAGTCCTTAGGAAACTTTGGTAGACAATGAAACCAAACAAAACACAAATAAATACCTTAAGGTCAATATGGGCTAAAATGTGCTCTAAGCTTGGGATAAATGTGTATAAGACCTAATGGTCATACCTATGCCTTATTTATATGTTAATGAACATTAAATCAATTACCAAAGAAAACCAAGCTTGAAAACAAGTTAAAACACAAAAAGTGCTTTAAGGAGTCTTAAAGCACGTTTTTGAAAAATTGTCTTGTAAATGAGTTTCGAATGGCTAAATGTCCATCATTACTCTTTAATTAACATGTGTACTATATAGTATCACATTTGGGTGGCTATATCAATGGGAAATCAAAAATTTCACTTCTATGTGCCTTGTTTTTGTGAATAGTAACCTTAATAAGCTAGTTTGTAACATATAATGTTATAAGTAATTAAATTGGCAAATAAATTTTAAAATACCCCTTGCTACTATTTGGGGCCGGTTTTCTCATAAGGGAATGAGTCACCCCTTTGTTAAATTGATAAGATAGAAATTGATAAAGTAAAACACTATTTGCTTTACTTAAATATCTAAACTAACAAAAGCAAACTCATCTCCTCTTTCACTTCTTTCCTTTCATTTCCCACGGTGGCCTTCTTCTTCCTCCTCTCTCCATCGGTTTCCAACAGGACCATATCATTCTTCATCCTTCTTCACTTGTAACTTATGACTACATGCTCCGAATTAAATTCCGAGACTACCGTTCTCTTAGTTGGAGCAAGCTCTACAACCTTGTCTTTTCAAATCATCAAAACCACCATTTCGGTGCCAAGGAGAATTTCCATGGAAGGAGCTTGAGCTAATATTTTTATGCCTTGTTGATCACCTTTGCTTCAAGGTAAGGAAAAACCAAAGAAAAAAAACTCCTTCATTTTTGGTGTTGACCGAAAATGCACCTTGTAATGGTGTCTTCTCTTGTCTTGTTTTAGCTTCATTTAAATCTTCCAAGGGCTAGGAGGAGTCCTCTCTTGATACTCATTCAAGCTCTCTTTCCATTCAAAGGTAAAACAATTACCTTGATGTGTTAAAACAATATATGTAACTAGGGTTTACAATGAGATGAAGCTTAAAGCTTATATACTCATTACAATGTTGGTATATTGTTTAGTTGTTGACATGGAATGAAATGCCTTACCGGTTTTATGAAGAAACAAGAAAGAAGTTGTGAGGAAAAGAGGTAAATGTGTTATCACAATGTGGTTTAATGCCTTAGGAGAAATGAGCTTTTAATGCTTGCTAAAACTACCTAAAGAGCAAATGGTGAATGACATAGTAAAGTGTTCTCAAGGAGACTAGTAAAAGAACATATGTCTTGGTGTATGTAATTGCAGGCAAAGGCTTATATATTGTGGAAATTCAGTGTTTAAGGTTTATGCAATTTAAGGGCCTAAGAGCCATGTTATTTAAGGGCCTAAGAGCCAAGCAATTTAAGTTTATGCACTATATTGTGATGTAGTGTAGTTAAAGGCTTAGTTGTGTGTAAAGGGCATTTCTTGTAAAGATGAATGTCTTGAATGGTTAAAGGATGAAAAACAATATGTTTGTGTGTAAGGAATGTGTATTAAGTGATTAAGTGTTCTTGGTTGTCTAAAGGTGAAAACCTAAGTGTTTGGGTGTGAGAGTTTACAAGAGAAGCTATGGCAAAATTTAGTTGATAAACAAAGGAGTTTATGTGATGAAATGAGATTTTAAGACCTAGAAGGTACTAGGAACTTGTTAAGTGTTAAGATGGTGGAAGAAGGTGAATCATGGTGTTCTTAGGTGTTAAAGTGCCACGGGCATTGTCTTGGAGGATTTAGAACTCAAATGGGTGTTTTGAACACACCAAGGAATTGTTATGTGAAGTGTTAAGTCTTGTTCAAGATTTGGTAAACAAAGGAAAATAAATGCCTAGTGAAGGTCTAAGTGAAAACTTGTGGAAATTAGAAGCAATTGTGCAAAGGAGGTGTGTGTGAGAAATAATGCTTTTGGAGTGGTGGTAAAGTTTGTGAGACAACACTTTGGTTAGTTAAGGTAGTAGGCATGATATACCACTTAGAAATCTAAGAAAAATGTTATAAGTGCTAGGAATTGTTGTAAGGGATTGAGTAACCAGTTAGTGATGAGTTAGAAAAGTTTAGTGCTTGTTTTAAGGTGTTTAAACATGTAGGAAACATGTGGAAAGTTTATGGAATGATTAGGTAAGGTTAAGGTTGGTTTAGGGGTTGAAAAATGATGTTTTGACAAGTTAATAACATGGTCCGGGACCTAGCCCTTGTATAGGTACCCGGACCACCCCTTAAAAAGAGCCGAGAGTGAAGTTTAGAAGTGGTCCGGGTCCTTAGTCCAGGACCAAGACCCGGACCAAGGGTAAAATAAGGCCGAGAGTACATTCTACAAGTGGTCCGGGACCTTGGGTCCGGACCAAGTCCCGGACCAGGTCAAAAGTGTTGCAAAATCTGTTTTAAAGGCTTCTAATCATGGGGAATTGAATGGTAATGGTTTTAGGTGATGTTTAGGCCTTGTTTGGTGGCATATAAAGCCTTAAAATGTGTAAACAAGTGTTGGGTTTGATGTGAGAGTTGTAAAGTTATTATCACAAGAGTAAGTTAAGTGTAACGGGAATGACGGGGTAAACTATGGGCGCTTTAAACGTTAAGCAAACATGTTACCCCAATATTAATAAAAGTAATTGTGATGTTATCAGTTGTTCGAGAATTGCTCGAGGAACATAAGTGGACGTGGTAAAGTGGACTCCGGTGACAGGTATGGTTTTCTTGCAACCTGTGTCCTACCGGATTACACCGGCTTGTATGCCAATGTGTTTTTATGAGTGTTGCCACCTTGTAAGATTAAAACATGTAATGAGTTTATAGTAATTCATTTATGTGGCGCATCTGGTCTCCGATACCGTTTAACCTCAAATATGTGCTAAACCTTAGCTAACCAAATCTAGATACACATGAGTGATCGGTATTCGGAGTTGACGGCCCAAACCTTGGGAACGTGCTAACCACGGCTATGTGTGAGTTAGTTGGACATTGTTGTTATATGCAAGTGTGTGAACCTCCCTTGTGTGCTTAACTCGGTTATGATACCGTATGGTGTGTGGATGTGGTAGGCTCCATAATGGATCTCTAACTACTTATTTATAAGTGTATATGTACTAATGGGGGGTGAGGAGTCCGGTTGTTCCGGCCACGCGTGTGATGGACGGGAGTCGATGTCATATCCGGTTCGGCTCTCTTGGTGTATGTATAGGTGGTATTCCAATTTGGTTTCTACCTTCCCTTAGCTTATCCAAAGCTAGTTACTGACTCACGTCGGGCCACAGGGGCATACGAATGTTATTTCGGTGTGCTTGGGATTATTATATCCGACACACCTTGGGTTTAAGTTAACCGTTCGATATAACTGGACGGTAACGAGGTTGGTAACGAGCTTAGCATGAGATTGACAATAATCTCTAGGCTCACTATGTATACTAACTATGGTGGAAGGTTCCTTGTGTGAACCGATTTTATGGTTTTGTTTGTTTTATTGTGCTAAGCAATTTCCCTTGCTATGCTATGATATGTATACGTTAGGTGTTTAAAATGAATGCGATGTTATTATGTGTACGCCGAAACAAGAAAGGTTTTGTTATGTTTTGTTATGTGAGGAGGAATGAGAATGTTGTAGGATATGGAGTGTGTGGATCATGGAAATGAATCCAAGTTTGTGACAAGAGGCGTTTAAGGATAACCCGATTAATGGGTACGTGTCGTTCATTAAGGAAGTAGCTCCGTTTTAGAGGAGAGCCACTCTAGGGTTAAGGAATCATTGGATGATTTGTTAAGTGTGGATGTGTTGGATATGTGTTGAGCCCTATTGTTGGGTGTATGCAAAGTGTTGTGTGTTTATGGTTTGTATGCATGATTTAAATATAATCAACTGCATGCTAAGACGACAATTAGTTGTGCGTGGCCCGGTAGTATGTGGGCTGCGGGATTACCATACCAGCAAAGGTGCTGAGCCCCTTGGGGGCCACCCTTTCTCTCCTTTTCTATTTCAGGTACAAGGAGCTGGGAGCCGTTCGAGAGTAGGACGGGGTAGATGTTTATACATGGGTAGCCATTTAAATGGCGTAAGCATTGTAAGCGTAGTAAGACCGAAATTGTTATCGGCATTAGTTTGTAAATACTCGGTACAGTGGGAATGTATGTATATAACAAATGTTGGAAATGGAATAAGGATTGTATTGTGTAGTTGCTCGGAAATCTAGTCCATCAGACCGATACAATGTACATGTATTAGCCTTGTTAGCCACGTGGGTGGTTAACGGCGTGTAACACCATTGAATTAAGTAATGTGATGAGTTGAGGTTTCCGCTGCAGTTTGATGTTAAGTGTACGGTGGTGGTTGGGGTGTTACAAAAAGTGGTATCAGAGCGAAGTATCGCTCTGATGACTGAATTACCGAGCCTAGGAAGTACCGAGTTAGGATTTTAGTACTTTGGGTTAAGGGTTGAGTGATAGCGTGAGAGGTACGCTAGTAAGGAACTACCAGTGAATACTGGAAACCTACTATATCCTTCCCGCCCTCCACAATCCCTGTTTTATAACTTGGGAAACAACGCCAGAGAGATGGAAGTCCACTCTTACTCGGGAATACCCGATCTGGCTGTTATTAAATA